>LQNS02278159.1:4957374-4984805 GCA_001587735.2 Parhyale hawaiensis | reverse complement strand
CCGACCATGTAGGTTCGGATAGCATTCCCTCCGCTCGTCGGAAAACGTGGGACACTCGGCCATTAAATGCAAGACAGTAAGAGGTACGACGCAGTCATCACAATAAGGTTGTGGACGACCCATCCACAAACAGTCGTGAGTGAGTCTCGTGTGCCCAATACGTAGGCAGCACAGTACGACGTCCATTCGGCGATCGTCGCTATTTGATGAGTGCCACGGTCGGACGGTTTCTTTGATTGTTCGTAGTTTTATTATTTCTCTGCTCTAGCCATTGGGATTGCCATAGCTCGCGCAGGTTTCGCTTGATTACTGAGTAATAGTCTCGAAAGGGGACAGCACGGTTTGCTACAGGCAGGTCCGACAGGGCCACCTGCCTCGACTCCTCGTCGGCGAGCTCATTGCCCGCGACGTCAACATGACTAGGCACCCAACATATACACACTGACTTTCCGTCCTCTTGTAGTTGTTGTATCTTATTTATTATTCGGGTGATGACAGGGTGGATACTGTCGTACGCTCGGATGGCTTGAACTGCACTCAAGGAGTCGGAGAATATTGTGAAGTTCCTTTCATCGCTGTCTTCAATGAGAAGCAACGCTGTGCGCACGCCAAACAACTCGGCGGTGACATTCAAAATACATAACTGAAAACAGTAAGACGTGTACATACGATGTACAAAAGCTGGTATGTTGCGAAAGAAAAATTCCAACGTCCAAACAAGAAACTAAACTAGAGCAAGTTAGGAGGAAACCTCAGGGTGCTTTAGTGTAAGGCATTAGAGTGATAGTGATCATCGTTAAACGAACTGAAAATGAACTTTGCGCCCAGTTTCGCACTCAAGTTTCACAAACGCCAAAGAAGTACCTAATACATGCTCGATTCTTTGAATAATCTACTACTTCAACAAAAACCCTTAATCGTTCGTTGCCAGAGCTGTTCAGAAGTCGCACGTCGAAATATTTTGACTACTTAGCTACTATTGCTTCAATGCTGATACTATGACCATTCAAGTTCTTTATATGACTGCATTCAACTATAAATGAATAAATACTTGAAAGATCAGTGAGCTCACCCTCTACTGTCTACGTTAAATGGTAGTTTCAGTAGGAATAGCATGCCGAAAGTGGACCTCAAAAGGGACCTAGTCAGTAAAGGGCTAATGAAATTTGTTGAGAAGTTTCTACTACTGTGGGAGGGTCGAATAGAATTAGGTGTCGCTGTTGGCGATTTCACACAGACGCCACTGACGTCTAGCGCAGGCTAAGAGAAAAGCACAGCTAGACAGACGTCTTGAGGAAGGTGAAAAACGCCGGTGAACCGCCGGCACAGGAAGACGCAGATTACAGCGGGCAACCAACCGCCGGAGCTGCGGCACTGCTGTCGTCGACTTCGCACGCTGGCGAGGGATAGGAATGTTACATGAAGCAACCGCGCTACAGCTCTTTGCTGGGTGACGACCAGCGGAGTAAAACTGGATCTTTTAAGCATCAATTTACGCATATGGTAAATATGAAATTAGAACACTCTTAGCTAACGTTTCTTCGAATCATGAAGAAGTGGAACGTTGTGTAAAGAAGCGTGCCGGTACTGCGAAGTAAATATAGCGTCGTTGGTGATACGCGGGGCTCGGATACGATAAGCATAAACACAGTATGAAGCTGCCGCGGGTTTGAACAAAACTACCTAGTTTTGTTGTATATTCGCAACGAAAGTACACATGAGCAGTGTATGTGTTTTCTATGTACCTATATCCAATTATATCAAACAATAGCATTTTTTGCGTACGTTGTCCCCAGAAGGATCAAACAAAACATAAGTTCCTCTCCTTGATAGCATTGTTAACGACGCCCTTCACGAAGGACGCCAGAGCTATAGAGCTATTACAAATGCATAAGACGGGTAAATAAAAATAAAGATATAAGTGATCAAAGTGACTCTAAGAAAAGAGCCGTACAGATAGAAAAACAACACATGGTTTAGCAATCTTAGACATACAATTTCTGCCCGCGTAAATTTTAACTTCAAAGCCTATATAACATGCAGCGACAACCGGACGCACCAGTACTATGAGACCGTAAATGAACACCACTAATACGCGCTCGGTAAACTGTAGTTATAACAGCGCTGAAAAGCTTCAGTGCAAACTGCCAAGTGAAATATTCAGTCGGGGTTGAGTCAGTGAATACGCTGTTTAAGCCTCCTAAGACACAAACAAGTACGGCATTTTAAGATAGGGAAAGGACGAGACACGCATTACGTCAAAGGTAACACAGAACGTAGGTATGTAGGCTACGAGGGTGTTCCCCGCAGGTTCAACACGCAAGTAAATAGCAATTCGGGAAAGAACAGAATTGTGGCAGTAACTCGCATCGGTCAGAATTCACAGGTTTTTTTTTCCTTTAATGCAAACTCAGGTAAGTTCTGTAGGCCAAGTGGCTAGCGCGCTACTACTGGTAGGAAGACACCGACAAGGGAAGTATAACGGACCCCGACCAACCAAACTCTACAAACTAGTCTCCTCAGCAGGAACGCGGCCAGCTGCAACATCCCCAGCAGAAAAGACAATCGAGGTAGCCCTTGGTTGAGAAAGGCTCGTACAGACTCGGGCAGGGAGGGGCCAACCAGAGTATACCCCTGAAAGCAAAGATGAGAAAGAACAAGACAACGCATGGAAGGAAGCAAAGTCGGCGCGAAAGACGAACGTCCCAAAGGCCTAGCTAACGCTAAACTAGCTTATAGGGACGATCGGAAGCGCTGTTCCCCGTAAAATAGAAATGACTATAATGCCAGAAATACACTATTAAAATGCCGTTTTGAGCATCAGTGGCGGTGAAAGAGTTACATAATAATAACAGAATGGACTTCAGTCTGGGTTTAAATAAGATACGTATTCAGCAATACTCCTACCACCCAGCACTATTGCGAAACTTTCTTGGGTGTCCTCAGCATGATTAAACTAACTGGATCTAATATGTTGGAAGCATCAAAATAGGGGTAAAAGTAACGAAGATTATGGCCTCAGAATAATGGTAACCATTACGGCATTAACCCTTTAGTGCCTACAGTACACATATTATCTTACATGTAGTGTTATTCCTACGAAAAGTGATGTTTTATTATTATTGTTATTATTAACACTTCACGATTGAGCTCCCACGGACAGGTAACACAACCCAAATGAAGCATTTGCAACACCGGGAAGCCCAAAACGCTGCTAAAGGAAATCCAGCAAAAAAAAAAACATTAACAGCCGACTTGTAAAATCGTCTTGACAAACATTGGGAGAGACATCCTCGCAGCTAAGAACTCCACCAGGAGTCGAAAACTCTTAACAGCCGAAGCTTCCGAGGCCACCTTCTAAAGGGTTAAAACAAATTATCATCCGCGAACGATCGCAAAAGCAGCAACGAAATAGATTACGTTGTGAGAACAATCGCAGAAGGGTCTGTGTTACCGCTCAGATTATGGTCAGGAAAACACTGGTAGAACTTCTCTTGATCCTCGGATCTCTCTCTGGTAGAGGCGGCGACGTTCGACTTCAGATGATGGTCTTTACGGTGAACTTACTTCACACCACGTCGGGTACAAATTACCGGTTGCTATTGTTACTGAAAACCCATGCATCAGTAGCGTAGAAGAACGTCCAATGATTACCTCATTGGAGCTCAATCTCACAAAATGGCATGATATCCTAATTACAACTTACGTACTCGAAATAATATAAGCGCAAACAAACAAAAAAAATCAAAAATACATAGCCAGAAAACAATTTAAGCAAAACACGGGTAAAAGGAACTTAATACCAATTTATCGCTCGTTATAGCAAGAAATCATGAGATAAAATAAAAGACTACGTCATATCTAGGCATAGGAATAGTTGTCAGAAACCAACGAAATCTCTCTACTGCATGTAAAACAGCCGGCAGCGAAGATATAACTCTTAAGAACGCTACAATTGCCACTCAATGAAGCTGATGGACAGAAGAGCAAGCTCGACACGTTCGCTCTAAACTTGCAGATTAGGCTAATGGGACAGTACATATCAAGCTCTGCGTTTGCTTTACGTGACCACGCTCCTATGCAACACAACCAATAGCAACACACTATCGCTCAATAATTATCAACGAAAACAAGGTCCAAGAGTACCAAGTGTTTCTTGACTACACCCACGAGCGATACTAAAAGGTACGAAAACAGTACGGTAACCCTACTCTCCCACAGAACCAGGCATTTGAAATTGGAGGCAAGTTTACTATACTGAACGGATACCAGGATTGTCTCCAACTGTCTACTAACTATATACAATACAGTATCGCTACTCAACTCATTACTTTCCAAAAATGCACATATGAGATACAAGTCAACCACAGAACTGCCACTCAAATAGCGCATAGGGGAGGCAGTCGCCTACGCTAGCGCACGACAAACAATTGACACTATCGGCTACTCCACAGAAGAGATGAGATGCTTCTGTAACAAGGCAGCTGACGTCAAGTGTGGCACACTCCAGAGCTCCACAACTCTGCACAATATTGCCCAAAGAACGCAAGCCACAATCTACAAATCCTAGTTTGATCCCAGATATGCCATCAAGGCGGCGGCAGCGATCTGGCAACAGGCTCTGCCCGATTGTTGATGGTACGAAAGGAAGAACTTCTCCCCATGCTGCCCGTAACAAAGACTTTTATTGCGGTTGGCTGTGTTCCATATTCCCGTAATTGTAACATGCACAGCGCCTCTAAAATAACCGCAACAAATGAATCCTGCAGTTGAGAACGAGTGATTTACAAACAGCGTAATAATTATTGCAAGTTCATCACGAAGTGGCAAGGATAACTAAACCACCTTAGCACGTCAATTATGGTGACGGTGAGACAGGTATGAAATGTGAAAATGAGTACGACAGAAATACAGCTCTTCAAAGGTTACGCTGCAGCTACGTAGATATTCAGACTTACGGTACATTCGCCAGTAGAAGTCACGTCAACTTATCGTTTCAAAGGTCTACGTGCAGATGAAATCAATGTAAGTTAAATGCAAGGAAATACAACGTAATAAATAAGTGAATTCGAAGAACTGAGTGCTGAAATTAAACACCTACTATAGCTCAACACCATTTGTGTAATAACGGTAACACAGAGACGATAGCAGTTACATAGACAGCAGTATATGTTTGGTCGAGGCTACGCGCAGAACATTTCAGAATTCCCCAGACGCGATAGGCAGGCCATGGCTTGCGAGCGTAGACTCCATGATTAGTAAGTAACGGCAGCATAAACTGTGCCCTAAAGCACTGACCTCCAGACAGTCGGTAGAGGAGCGGCCACCGCGGATAGTAAGTAAGCCGTGGCCAGAAAACAGGGTGCCAAGTTTGTTCGACTGCAACCTTGAGTTTGCAGTACAAAATTGACCTAGCCTAATTTCACTAGTAGCTATGCAGGTTTCACGTCTTCCCAAGTCAGATAAAGCGAAACTGGTCACTAATCACAGGTCAACCCCTTCCGCACAACCGCGCGGTTTCGCCATACGATGCGCTATCCGGCATTAAGTATTCTAATTATATTTATGCTCTATCAGCGAGTATAGCCGTGTGCTCCGGCATAGAGAATATGCAGGGAAGAAATAAATAAACCGTGACGATAGGGGTATCGTCATCGGAGAGCGGCGGTGCGGTCGTCATGACAACAGTATCGTCACCGTAGTGAAGGGGTTAATACTGTTAATGGATACAAAAAAGGCTTCTTGAAATGTGGCCAGCATGTCAGGACGACATGAAACGCACAGCAAGAGCAAGTATAAATATCTGAGAAGAATACAAGAGTTTCCAGTCATCATACTATCTGGTAAGAAAAGCGCGTATGACAGACACTGACTAAGAAATCTCTGTAGGCCTAGGTACTTTTCAAAGCCGAGGTACAAAGAAGTTGAGGCAGAGCACACAGCATAGGGCGCAAGGCAGAGCCAATCGTTCCATCGAAGGCTTTGAAGCCCTATACCGCTTATATTTCTGCAAGCGAGAGCCTCCGGCAGTCTTCCAAAATACGAGCTCAGGCAGCGACAGAAAGGCAGAAGCGATTTGAAAACGAGGTAGCTAGCGATAGCTCCGTCCATGCATGCACGAGAGTTGTACGATGAGCTGATGGATCGACGAAAGCAGATCGCTTTGGAATGAAGTTCTTTTTCCCACGGCAGGAAGCAAGCTAGACTTCTCTTGCAATGTCAGGAAGAGCCAGCGAGCGTCGTCGTAATGTAGAAAGTACAGACCGTTAGCTGCGCTCTCTGGTCGCGGGAAAGCGCGCGAAGGTGAATTCAAGGTGATACCCGAGCTCGTCCGATACACACTAAAGCAACGTAGTACTAGCAATGGAATTTCTGTATTATTTTGTAGAAGCCCATAACCCTAGCCGTTCCTCTATGTTACCGACTTTAATTCAAATGCCCAGTAAAACATTCACAATAAAGTTGAATACGTAATCAAAAAACGAGGCTGAGAGCTCCCCGGCATCGTTTGTAACAGCTCTGCTGTTGGCGGAGTAAAACGATGGCAGTTAATTCAATTAATGCACGATAACAATAAAATAAAAAACGCCAACAATGGAAGAGATAGTTATACTCTTCACTATGGTATTTCTCAGAAGCAGCGACAAAGACACAAGAAAAATTCATAGAATATAAGCAGGTTGGGGCGTCGAGTTCTTTAAACTCCTTCAGAAAACACACAACAGGTTGGAGGGATTGCTTCTCTATATGAATAGTATACGGTAGAATATATTATTATTAATATTATACTCCCATAGGTTTTCCACCACACCCGCACTGAAGTATGAAGTAGGGATCAGTGAAGTCGCGGGGTCGGAACACGAGTGATTAATAGCCCATTATTAGTCTGAAGACTGCCATGTATGGAAAAAAGGCATAAAGCAAAGGGGGAAATTTCTACCTACCTAAACTTACAAGCTAACCTTATCAGCAAAATTGCGGCCAGATGCAATATCTCCTGGGAAAAATCACTCAGGTTTACCCTAGGGGGAGGGGGGGGGCATGGGGTCCGTACATATTCTGAAAGCAGTAGAGTAGATGTGCGAGTTACGTCCGGTACGACATTGAGAGCCACCAGCACGACCGTCCAAAATGTGAAGTCCTCGTTACACCGTAAAACTTTACTGCGAAGCACAGCTAACACTCATTGGAAGTTATCCAAATATGTTGAAATTTTCTAGCCAACGACAAAAACAGTAGTTCCGTGTTTATGTTCACTTTGCACAATATTTATGAAACTTGTCGTGTATTGTTTTGTGGCAACCATTTGAGAGCCACTATTAATTTTGATTGAGCGATTTATCACTTAGTTCGGATTCCGAGCTACATAAATAGATGTCGCGGACTGAGAAATCATACAAAGAGTTACCAGCACTTCGGAGATAATTTACTTCTTTTCGCGCCTAACGTTTCAGTAACTTTCAGCTTCGTTTTTCAGCCGAAAGGTATAAAACAATGCACGAAGCATCTCTAAGGGGCGCAAAATGAAATGAAGACGACAACAGACAGAAGAAAGATACTCGTTGCTATAATATTCTAGGTAGTTGCAAAGTTAAACCTGTAAATTCAGTATTGGAGCGACGAAATATACTATTTTGGGTGCGGTGGACCCCTTCTGAGGCCCCTCACACGGTAGCAGGCAGGGATCACTTACAATCATCGGCGATCACCCCATGGAGCAGATGGGAAGTCAAGATGACCCATCTAACTTTACAAACCAACCCCATCAGCTGAACTGCAGCGACAGGTGACAACACCAGCGGTAAGAACATCGGGTTAGTCATTGGGTGCATGAGGCTCAGAAATGTTTTGGCAGGAATAGGGGAGTAGGGTAAACTGATGTACAGACGGAGGTGTGGAAACTTGCAAATTGCAAGCCGAAGTTGCGCCGTGCAAAGCTACTATAGGGAGCCAAAACTAAGCCATCACCCCAACCGATAATGTACTGCCAGTAAGACGTTGAATTGCGGCAATTATCGTTATAATGTTGTTGGGTTTATGCCTCCTTTATCACTACATTCCAAGAAGCTGTAAAGACAACACTGTACATGAGTAAGTTCATCCGAGTAGGCACCCATTTCTGCTCTATAATGTCGAGCTAAAACAAAACATTCAACTAAGTAGCACAAGGGGCACCCTATATAGAAGCGTACGACTCGAAAAACTCGCGAGTCAACCGGACTCGGCGTCGATATCGAAATGAGCCGCCCACACGACCAATGAGACGACAGAGACCAGACCCAGACACGTTTGTCTGAGGCCACTCATGGAAAACCAAAGCAGGTCGACATCGTAGCTCGGCAAACATTTTTACAAGGAAGGCGGCGGCAGGAAGAGCAGTGTGTGCGGCGGTGGTGTCGGGCTGGATCAATGGGCAGACTGTGAGGTCAATAGCGCCGAACATGGTGCACTCACTCTACACGTTCGTACATTTAAAGCTCTTCTAACCAGTTACCTACCCCTTCTGCACGTGGCTCAATGAAGCAGCACTATTCGTAGATATAGAAATATTTGTAACGACTACAAATGGGCACAGTAGGCACGAAAGTGCTGACTGCTACTGTCCTCACAGGAAACACTGCGCCACTCTTATCTAAAACTTAAAGCCAATTTTTGAAGTTATATATCATTTACTGGTCACACAGAAAGATTTTTGCATTCATGAGAAACAACATTGGGAACCAGGACGGGCCTTTTGTCTAGTCAAAGGACATTTAATCTTCATTTTCTGAACCTAGAGCATATCCTTTCAATAAAACATGGTCAAACCAAGAAAAAGATCCACAACGTCCAATGATGAGCACAGTTACTATCTCGTCTTTATTCAATTAAATTAACGAATAATCAAAGCATCACAGCACAAAACAGCTGTGCAAGACAATATGCGTTACGCTGGAAGATGGACGACGTGTAAGCTCCATAGTCTACACTAACGCAAGTCTATTTTACAAATAGCGAGATACACGTGACGCTTCAAGAAAGTTGGAGAACATTACTCTTCGTTGATCGGCAGCATGATCAAAGCACTCATGCGGATGCTGGTGAACTGATTTCCCCTTTCGATGAAACTATCGTGCATACGAAGACAAAATCTATAAAAGAGTTTTAGCAAAATCGTGAGACGCAGCCACGTAATGAAGTAACTGTGAATACATGAGATAAGAAGGAACGAGAAATATAGGAGCCATACCAACAGATATTGCAAATAATGGAAAATGCCGAAGGAACTCGGTAAACAATGGGCAAATTTTTCGTCTTATAATGGGAGTGCTGGAGGGAGTCTGAGAAAAGCAAAGATCATAATACGGCAGTCTATGCCGTCTATCGGAGATCCCACTATTCTGAAGTGCAGGCAGGATTCTGGGCTGCGGAATAAGAGCCATCCTTTCGAGTCACTCAGGAATGTCAAGAATTGGAACCAATTCTCTCGTAAAAATTTGAGAAGGCGAGTGTGTTTCAAGTCCTTTCCCGAAGCGGATAAAAATAGCGACATACGAAGTGGTGACAAAACCAGAAGTCGATCGTCATTAACGAAAACTTTCAAGGAGAGGAAGGTTACAAGTTTCCAGTACATGAAGAACTTAACGAGTTCCATATAAGAAAATGTGGCGAGCGCTAAACTGCCATGCAAGTGAAGTGATCAATTCGGGTCTCCAGATTGCACTTTATTAGAGAAGCACGGCTCACCTGTTCCAAGATATAGCTGTAAAACTCAATGCCATCACACAAAACCAAGAGCGGCAATTGCAGCGGTATTTAAGCGGAAAAGCTTCGCCAAGGCTGCGCTGGAGAGGAGGATGAAAAACGACAATGGAGCGAGAGAAAAAGTCGGCCAGAGTTGAAGAAAAGTAGTTAGGAGCAAGTTCGGTAGTTTGGGTGACAGCTTGGAAGTGCATGTACGGGATTGTTTGGGCCCTGAAACACTGCTGCGATGACAGTGCTATAGAAAGTCCACTAGAGACTCTTAGCAATGAAACACTATACGGATGCCAGCTCACCCTCTTCGAGGACTGATTAGTTCGCAGTAGTCAAGAATATCTAAAATAATAATACGATTACCAACGGGGAATTTCTCTGGAGACAGAACTAGCGCGGACAAGGAGACGGCACAAGCGCTCTGATGCCAAGTAAACAGTGTAAGCATAGAAGGTAGTAATAGCTTTATTCAACCTTGCACCATCAAGAAGAACGTTATATGTCAATTAATTATTTAATGATAGAAAAAAACAGCTTATACTAAGAGTGAAGAAAATACGAAAACAATGGGAACTTTTCTAGTCAACATAGTTATAGATAGCAGCGAAAATGGACGGACGAACCTATAGTACAGTAAAGATTGTAAACAACAAAAACTAAGCAAAATATGAGCAATAAACTGAGTTAAAGAGAAGCGCTGAACAACCACACGCAAGAAACAGGACAAAAGAGGCGAAGGTGACAAAGATGAAGCGGCATGAACACAACAAAACACCTCGGCACAGCAAGTGACCGGACATCAAAGTGTTCGCCGCCAAACTTTACTTTCCGCACTTTTCCACAGGACTGTTGTCAGTAATCGAGCAAAAGTTCACAGGGAATTACTCCGTCAGTGGAAAATTGGAACTACAAAAGCTGAAGGCACTGTTTTTTTACCAGTGCCACGACACATCAATGCAGAAGGAAACAAGAACGTCCGGCCGAACGAAAGGTTAATTTTGTTGGGACAAATTTGAAGCAAAATTGAGGTTAGACCAAATGATTGGTTTACGCCTAGGTAGGATGCTGGAAGTAGGATGCTGTAAAGAGTTGAAAATGTTACCTGGCGCCCGGAGGCACTGGAAAGTGGATGTGAACTTAGGCATCATGAATACATAATTAGTATATGCATCACTTTCCAAAATGCCCTACATATTGGTAGACAGCTCGCTCTGATTACAAGGGATACAGTGCCCTGCGAATATGCAAACAGAAGGAGTGCGTATAAATCAGAGACACACAAGCGATGGAAGCCTAGCAGCACTGTTCAGTGTGACTGGTGCAGACGAGCTCGCAAAACCCAATATGCACGGTAATGAGGAGAATCCAATTCCAATTCAATTGATACGGAGAGGACAATCACACAAGAAATAAGTCTGAGGCACGTACGTTCAAAAAAGCCATCCCAGTGAGGCTGCACCTCACAGCAGCTGATGCTACTGCTGCGGCCGATCGAGTGTCTCAAGACTGCATGCAATATATCATCCAATTGTGCCTAGGCGTAAAATGAGAAGAAGAGATGTGCCACGCAGATATTGGATGCGTTAGGCTTATTTTCCAAGAGAGATGTAGGAGTTGGGAGCACCGTCTTTTAGTTGCGGGAAAAGACGATATCGGTATCATATAAGGGAAATATAAACCCCAAAAAGCTAGCGGCGCTTCTCGTAAGAAAGAGTAACGAAGGTGTATGGTTTCACTAAATGTAGACAATTTTCCAGGAACACTTTTCGAAACGTCTGTAAAATCTGCGAAGTTGATTTCACGGCGCTTGATACTAAACAGGCTACTTCAAAAATTGTTCAATCTTAATCGCTAACAGCTTCTTGTTCGTCAAGCAACTAACTAGCGTGGCTAATTCAAAACCTTGCCGTCAATAGGAACTACTCAAGTGAAGCTAAAGACATCAGTCAGAAAAATCACTGTATATCGTCGAACATTGGACCCCATTTTAAAATCGAGAATCAAGAGTCAACTTCGATCACAAGTTATAACCGGAAAAATATGGACATGGAAGTAAGGGGTGTATTTTACTCGGCATGCGCGAGTCCAGTTGCCAACTTAGATTATCGAAATCGATGTGAGAGCGCATCCAAAAATAGAGAACACAGAGAAGGAAGAATCTGCGATTCAAATGAGCAGCACGCGAGCGACACAACAACACACGCCCTCTCAGTCACTATGACAGGACCGGGTAAAGCCAAAACAATGGCATGGATTAAGTGAAATATTAAAGGGGCACTCGATGGTGGCAGGGTCGCCCGGGGCACCAAATCCAGGCCATTTCTCTGCACTTCGCGCCCCTTGACGTTTGGCTTGAGCATAGGCACCACTCACCTGAATATTAACGGGTCCACGCTGTGGCTCGATACAAAGAAACACCGCAGTAGCCAAGCAAAACTAAGGCAATATGCGTCGGTTTGCAGCAATATGCGTCGGTTTGCACAACTAACCTCTTGAACTACTAACAATGTAATACAGACGCGGGCAGAAAACAATTACATACAATGCAGGTGAACACCTGTGACGCATAAGTAACAACTCAGTGGAAAACAAAGCGAGTAATGCTAGAAGAAACTCTAAACAGAAGGAATGAACATCTTTAGACACAAATACAACAAACATTTTAGCGCTGATGAAGCAGATAAGCACGATTTTGTTCCCAATAAAACAGTGCGCACAGATAAAGCTTACAATTACCGCAACAACCAAGAAGTACACTAGAAAACTCTATTAACTGTACCATTCTGCGCAGGAATATACAAGTTTGTTTGACGCCTCAGGAATGCAAAAACTACCAATAAAATTTACAGAAGCTTGTGAATAATATAATTCACAATACTTGAGTGAAGATACAATTCCGAATAAACGTGTTAAGATAATCGAAGGTATGGAGACGTTTTCTGTTAGATATCCACTGCAAGGCATACCAGCAACAACTATTGCGCGAAACAAGAGCTATCTATTGATTTAGTCCACGAAAATTATAGACGAGCACCATTTTGTGCCTATTTGGAGAGAGTTACTCGTGTTCTAACACACTTATTGTGACAAGTAAATAACATTCTACAGGATTAAAACAAAATCGATAGACTTCCAAGAAATGCTGTGTTTATCAGTGAAGACTTGGGTTTGCAATCGAGTCATTTAAGATGCAAACTGAAGCGAGTTAAGAGCTATGAATAACCCATGAGACATGACGGACCATGCTGAGAGATGCGATGACAATTGGCTTAGTGAGTCGATGGAAGCCACTAGACGGGCTGTTCCAAACATGGAATCTCTATTGAAATGAATTCTGAACCGTGGCTTGCGTAAACACAATCTACCTACAGGACAAATTGCCCTAAAGTCTGCAGCAGTATTCTCAATGCATATATTGGAGGGATTTAATGAAGCAGTTAAGACAGGTTCTTGCAGCCGAGGTTAAGCGTTGCACGAGTGTTAACGATTTCTACTCTCGCTTACATTTTCAAGTATCATTAGTTCAACTAGTTTACTATTTCTTTAGTAAAAAAAATTAACCAGATGGTTATATGAAAAATGACATACAGTGCCGTATCTTAGGAATGTTTCCACCGGGAAATTTTAAGAAACCGTGCGCCGAAGTAAAAGTTGCAAGCAAGAGGGCAGAAATCAATACAGAAGGGAAAGCGGAAACATGGAACCTGTAGTCAAATGAATTCTGACCGGCGCGTCATGTAAACAGAATCAAGGCAGCGAACAAATTGCCCCAAGTCGGAAAGGACGGCGTAGGCAATTCAGTCATTAGGGCATCGATCAATCGTGGTGAGCGTTGAGCAAAAACAGTTGGTGGTCTGTTACTTATGCCGGTTCAGAAATGATTATTTCATGACATTAGGTAATACAATACATAACGCTGTCGATAGTTCTCGAGATTAATCCATCACCATGTAGTAGTAACAAAGAGTAGCAAGCGCTTTCCGCCAAAAGTTACTTCATCTCTGATGATTCAAGCAAACACTATGCACTATTTGGGAATGAACGCGTGATTTTTTTTATTGAGGGTCACACTGAACACACAACGTACTTTAATGCGCTGGTCGCGATGCACAATATACACGTACTGTACTCAGATATACCGCTATTAATACCAGGAATTGTGGTTAACACACTAGACAGGATATGGCAACACTCTTCTTTATCAGACGTACGGCAATACCCAATATCTCGAAACATATCCCTAAAAATAAATAAAATAACCATGAGATGGCTATCTGGAGTTAATGCGGTTCAGATATTAATAGAGACAACTAGGTTTATCAAACAAGAGGAGTACGATGATTAACCAACAAAGAATAGAACCATTGATCACAAAATACTAGTTCGTTGCTAGTATTTGCTTTAGACGGCACTAGCATCGACTCTCAATAAATAGTTAAGATTGTTCAAAGATTATACAAAAAAACCTCATCATATCCCTATAGTTCCACCCATAGAAAAGGATTAATTGATGGTTATGCCCTACATAACTTATGCAGCTTGCAACTATCAACTATTCACGCTCATGTACAGAAGACATGGTCAACAGGTAGAGAATTCTTTCGGAAAGTTGCCAATGGCATACAAAAGGATAATGACCTTAACGCACGAAAACCACGAGAGGCACCAAACGATACGATTAAAATAACATAGTCCTATATTAGCCACAACACAAGAATACATCAAATAATGAACTGCTAACCGACAAACTCCCATGACGCAAAACCTTACTTATCAAATGAGTAAGAGAGCTGATGTTAGGTAGCAGAAATCCCAAACAAAATTGTGCAGCAAATACACTACAAGCAAATCAGCAACGAGACAAGGCACGGGAAAATTTCCCAATCAATACAGACTACTAAAGGCAAGGAATTTTACGGGTGATCTCCCACAAAGGTTCCTAGCGCAGCAGACTACACGAACCGCTGCAGTCTCTTTTATGAGCTTACAAATGAGAAACACACACGGTGTAAATGCGTGCCTACAGTAATTTCAACGCTGTCTTATGCATGCAAAATGAGCAAGGGCACTGTTAAGACTTTGGAAGCGAGTCAAACGTCATGGACGCAGGAAAAACTCAGTGTATCAGCAGTACGGGACTGGCAACTACAGAAGTATGGACACGAGGTTTGGTAAACGTTCTCGCTGTACAATGAAAATTCATGTATACTAAGCTAATATGAAATAAAAGGGCTACAAATGCAGCTTCATGCACACCACAGAAAAAAATAGAAAAACATAGCAGTAAATGTGACAGACGCATAAAATACGCTTCAGACGAATATGGTACTGCGTAACTAAATTTCGTGCAGATGCCACCATCATAGAAATACTGTAATCCTATCAGTACAGAGAAGACAATGTTCACGCGTGTGGATCATAGCTTTGAGTAATGCTTAAAATAAACGTGGTGCACGGAACTAAAGTTTAGCACCGCTTGCTGGAAGTGTATGACGGGTTATGCAGATACATTACTGCACGTATATTGAACTCAGAAAGTCTTCTTTATTGTAATGTTTATCTGTGTGTAATAAACCTATCAAACTGTAACTTCATAACAGTAATTTCTTCGAGATATGTACATGCATAATACTGATGGGCTAGCGGAGCAGCGGTAAATACACAAAACCGTAATATTATGTAACTATTACTACTGGGCTCAGTTGCCGAGCCAATGCAAATCGAAGTGTCGCAGAATTGATAAACAGAAGAATCACAGAAACTGGCTCAAGAACTTGATAGCTATAGACGACTACTTATTTACAAATCCTTGGTAGTAGCACATTCCATCAATGAGGAAGACAGAACCAGAGTGGTGAGAAAGCTCGTCACAAAAAAGTGACTTAGTGAGAACAAACTAATAAGCAAGGCTTTTGATCTATCACCGACATCACGACATGAAGCATTTCATTCAAATCATTTTACCGATATTACATCTGCGTTTGCTTTATGGGTACGTACTATTTACTGTTTAGATTTACAACCTGGCACGGTGCTTTCTGAAAATAATGTAATTATAGAAAGTGGCAACTCCTTGTAGGTCACTGTAGAACTTTTTTTCTGACTATGAAAGGTTCAAGGACATTTTAATTGTACGAATAACATCAGCTTGCAAGATAAGCAGAGTGAGCAGCATTATCTTGTTCAACATAATCATTTCCCATACAGTTACCGAAAACCTACAGGCACAAAAATATCACCCATGAAATGCACAACAAATTAGCTTGACAAACCAGCGCATTCACGTATAAAAAAAAAACTGGAACATCTGTTATCCTGAACTATTTACGCATCTATATCAAACATCAATGCACATAGGAATAGTAGCTACTATCTAAAATATAAACTGAGATCTATCTGATCAGTAAAAATTAAACCACCGTGAGTCACAAAATACAAACGGGCACAGTAGAATCAAATTACAGCACATGCTTAGGTTTAACCACAGTTGACTTAGTTCAGGTAACTAAGGGCAAGCGTCGTTCTAAGCAGAGTCAGATGAATATAACCTTCACGTGAAGACGCACATTACGAAACAACGTAATTAGAACAACGCAAGGGCGACGAGTAAAATTTGACACAGCAACGTTACGTAAAAAAACTGCATTCTCCCTATATGATTTACGACCAGCGTGGCAACCGGTTTAGCAATAACATAATTCGACGAGGGACATGACACAGTGGGCAGGATTTGAAGGTTGGGCGGACGAAGAAGACTCACCATGACGTCGAAGTGAGAGACGTCCAGGGTTGCCGGCTGGTGGTAGAAAGCTGCGGCTGTAGGGGGAGGCTGAAGATAGGAGAAGATAGGCGTGGGAGCTTCTGCCGCCGTAAAAATCTTGATGGCTTTGGAGGACGTAAATAGGAAAAAAGAAGGGACCAAGGGATGGTGTTTCAAGGGGTTGGAGAACCACACCGGGGCGTAAAAAAATAAATGACCAACTACAGGTCACAAAATATCTAATACACACGGGACATGGGAATACCAAGGTCACACCTCCAAAATATTCAAACAAAATAAATACAAAGAACTCGAATGATCGCTTCGGCTAGGCCCGAACACTCAGGATGGACAAAGCACGAGCCAACAATGTTCCACAAAACTGCACGAGAAACTCGTCAATAACGCATTAATACTGTTGAGATCACCGCCTGAGAACCGGAGAGGGCGTCTTCCGAAAGTCAATCGCGGGACGCTTTTTACGGAGATGGACCGGAACAGAGCCAAGGGCGAATATGAATGAGAGAGCGCGGTCCAGAAGGAATTAGGACCGGGGGAAAGCGAGTAGTGAACGCCGCGTTAATTGCTTGGTAACGAGATTTTACGGCCGTAGACCAGCTCACAAGTAGAAGTAGATAGACGTAGTGGTCATAGATGGTGGAAGAACGGCAGGAAATAATAAGATGTGCCAGAGCTGAGCTGAGTGGTGGTACAAGAGTGCGGCAGCAACAGCAGCAGCGGCAGTAATGGAGACACCAAGCAGAGTAGAAGAGCAGCCACGGCGCGGGACAAGCGATCGCTCACAACTAGCGCTGCCGACACACAGAGCACCCTCGACTACAACTCTCGGACGGCCAGAGCGACCTAAGGTGGAGGTGCGGAGGGACTGGAGGAGAAGGGACTCGAAGAAGAGGAGCAGGAGGAGGAGGAGCAGCAGCGGAGGAGACGAAGAGCACTGCAGCAACACGACAGGCAGCAGAAGCGGCGGCCAGCGGACTAGAGGCCGGAGCAAGAGGCGGGGCCCCACACACTCCGATATTCTCTCTCATCTTCTCTCGCTCTGAAGCGGGCCGCTGCTCCCTCTCGTTTCTCTCTCTTTTCTCGCTCTCTCCACAGGAAGACTCTCCCTCTCCACAAATTTCAGGTGATGCCACCGCCCCTCCTCGCTCCGAAAAATTGACAAGGTGATCCGCTGTCTCTCCAGAGAAAAAAAAATCGAAAATGCGATCCATTGCCTCTCTCTTCGCGAAAATAAATACCTAAAAGTAGTGCTGGCCCAGCTCGCCAGCAAAATAGCCGCGTCGGAAACTGTACTGCCTGTTTGCACTTGCAATTGTGAATTATTTCACTGAGAACGTTAGTCCACCTCTACAGGAAATGAACTGGCGCAGTGACAAAGGTGAATGTCTGATTGGTGTCACAAATTCGAAACGTCAAGGATTCCGCGATCTTTCTCAAGTGGAACTAATTAGAATCAAGCAAGCGTGCTACAGCTCAAACTTTCACAAAATATTCACTCAATACAAAATACACGAATTTTCTTGAGAACGAGCGCAAGACGTGTTAACCATAAATGAGAGGTTACGTAAAGTAATTGCAAATGGAATATAAAAAGGCGCGCAGGATTAACCCACGTATATTTTCAGCCGTAGCAAGCGTAACAGATTTTCAACAAACACATGCAACAAATACAAAGCTTGTGTTGTGATAAAAGTTCCGGGCAAGCTAATGCAAATGAGAGCGGCTAATTTCAAACTCAAAATCACAATCAATAACAAATAGAAACATTAAAAATCGATACAATACGACAAGTGTAGAGTTATCCCAACATTATTGTAATATTTTTTCGGCTATGTACACGTTGGCTAATTGGATTAGATAATAGTGCCTGGAAGTGTGCCAACAGAACACTCTCTTAGTCCCTAGACTCCCTCCGTAAAGAGAAACACAACACAACGAGCTACACCCAAAGGAAAAAAGTGAGAAAAAAGAACAGCAAAATAAAGATGCCAGTTAAATTGGGGAAAAACAAAAACAGGGCAGAAGAATCACAGATGTCTCCAAAGTCAACAATGATTCTAATTACGGAGATGCAGGCCATGAAGCACTCTCGAAGATGCGACCCCACCACCTCTCCCGGCCTGGCTAGCTTAAATGCAACCCCTATGGCTTTCGAACCTTCGCATTACATAATCAGGTAGGTAGCCTACTTGATTACTTCAGAGTTTCTGCCAATCCAACAGCGGTTACCACAGATGAGAGTCAGTGTAAGATAAAGAAAAGAAGCTGTCCAAATTATAACTTCTGAAGCTCTCCTGGCCCAGTTCGTGCTGCGTTTCAAATACAGTAGCAACAAAATTTTTGACCATTACGGTAACACAGATTTGAACTGCCAGTTCTCTTAATGAAGTACCACGAGCTTGCCTTCTCTGCAATCTTCTGACTTAGTAATAAGATGACTAAGTAACTGCTTCGCTGCAAACGATTTTTTTCTTCTTCTTCTTGTAATAAGCCGAAACACTAGATAAATTTCAACTACTGCGGCTCTTCTTGTGTTGGTTAGCCAAAACCGTCCCGTCTACCGAGTAAAAACTTTCAGTAATGTTTTGCAAGTATCAGTGTCATAGGAATTTCGATCCTGTTGTCGATGATATCGGTAACACAAAACACTGCAGATACATCGGGTACCGATACCAACTTTGTCAAAACACCATCCTGATTTTTAACACAGAGATTGGTAGAAGATGCGACTAATTAGAGCACGGCGAGAAAGGTCTCACGATACTCAGGGAAAATTGTAATTAATGAAGTAAGAGAATCAAATGGCGGCTACGTCAACAGACGATTGATGTCACGCGTACCAGGCAACCAACAAACTGTTTTAACGGAAAATACTCATGAAGATTTATAAGCGACGCGTCCACATACGGCTTTGCAAGTTTGCAATAAAATAATTTCTAGAGAGAAATGGAAATTAATTTACGAAGAGAAAATGTGAAAACTGATACACGACTTTAGCTAGTTTCAATACACGGTACTGTTCAAGGTAAAAAACTATTTTTAGAGAGAGAAATGAGAAAATGTGCCAAAAGCGGAAGATAAAAACTGCTGCCATACGTACATAGGTATGGGTGGGTCACAAACTCACGGTGTTAAAAGGGGAAACTATTTCTAAATAGCGACGAGAATCGTGCAGAAAATGAAACGTGCATGATAGGTTTGACGCTGACACAATATACACTATTAGAAGATATAAGTGAAATTGCAGATAAAAAGTCCAGTAAAATGGTCTGTAGTAAAATTTGGATGAAATCCTGGTTAATTTGAAATAAAACAGCAAAATGGTCAAGAATACACACGCTAAACAATCTGCAAAAAAAAAAACAAATGCCGAAATTGTCGTATCCAGAAAAAATATGATTGAGGTAGAAAACACTGCCTAGTTTCTGAATATATGTAGAAACTACAAACATTTTGGAGACGTAATTGAATAAAGTTATTTTCAGAATCATTTTCTGCTCAGCATAGCATCCTATTTAACTACCAGACATTAAACGCAGAAAGTTTTCGTACTGTTGGTTACAAAAGTGCTTCTACTGGAAAAATTTTGATTTCTTACTGGTTGACAGCTGCTAGCTTTGGTTTGTTACGTAAACAGATACAGAAATGAGTGTGGAAAATAGATTTCGAGACTTTTTCAGGTAAAATTGCTAATAGTGTAAAAGGGATATTATTTTTAAAGAGAAATGAAAATCATGCCGAACATTAAGCTTAAAAAGTCAAGCGATGTTAACACGTGACATTCACGAAATCTCACATCTAAATAACAAGTAGGATCATGCCGAAAATGGATCGTAAAAACTGACAACACTCATGTGATGCAGCGACATACGTTCTCAAAAGGTGTTTTATAAAGCACACAGACAATCTGATGGCGGACAAATAACGCAAAAACCGGCGGCGGGCGAATATTAAAATTCGATGCACTACAGCACAGGAGTTGGGCATCAGATTTTGAACAGAAAATACGGACACACATGACACATATTAATATCACGCTTCAATGAACGTCTCTTCAAGCAAATCAAAGCTAAAGGGGTAAAGGAGGAACTCAGATGGCAGATGCGAAAGGAACGTAAACAGAGGTGCTGTTCCACTAGGCAGACGGCATGTGCGAAAAGAAACAACGCTAACAGAGGTGATGTTGACCTAGGCAAACGGTATGTGCGAAAAGAAGAAAAGCAAACAGAGGTGATGTTCGACTAGGAAGGCAGTCGAGTCACGAACAAGAAATGGCGCGAGTTCCCTCAACTTTGGTCATACGAAGACAATGATCCACTGAGATCGAGGTGGTTATCGACCGCAAGAAAACACGCTTCCAAAATATGCGACTGATCGGGAAGTTCTGCAACTGGCACTGCACTTTCAACTTTATTTCTAATTAAGAAAGTCCGCGACCGGTGAAGGTTAACTCGAATGCGGACCTGCTGAAGATGAGGTTAAAAACGAATACCTTGTACAGTGAGAGGACGAAATCATTTCTGTGCCTTTATAAATACTAGAAATATCACAATGCAAGAAACTGTCAACATATATGAAATTTGGCTATCAGACGGAAACTAAAGGAAGACGTTGAGTAGCGAATGAATGATGCCCTAAAGCGGACCTAGAGCGAAGGAAGTAGTAAACCCTACTTTGAACACCAGACGGTGCTGTTCAGCAGCAAAGGCTACTTACCCCGCAGTACACTAGGATAAAGAACTCTTGTAGTAAAGTAACGCATCCTGCTTAATATAGAGTTGGTTGTATTATGCAAGATGATGAAATCAAAAGAACTTTGAAAAACCCAATCCTACAACACCAAGGGCACTAATACTAATATTATTGATGTTATTTATAGGAGGAGATTTGAGATACACAGACTAAACTAAATGGTACAGCAAATTAGTAAGATGTAGTCTATGCTAGATATTAATTCAGATTACTGGTTTTGACGAACAACCAACTAACAAATTCTTGGGAAATAGCGTTGCCATCAGCGTGGTGACTGTGATTGCATACTGGTACTTAATATTTACTTTAACCGGGAACATTTCTGAGCATGATACGCTTCTCTTTCGCAGGAACATTTTCTACGAACAATAGAAATAGTCCGAGGTTTACGCCTCCGTATCCGCACAAAGACAAAGTCACAGAGGAAAGAATGCGGGAAGTATAGAAACGAGGAACCAATGCTCGAAGGTGTTTCCACATAGCATCAACACGCATGAGAACAGCAAGTCGGGAAAGAAGAGAAAGAACAGTAGGAAGCAAGATTAGTAGGGGTATGAAATCAGAATGAAGCAAAGTTGTCACAAGCGAAAGACGTCGCGAAGGCCTAGCTAAAAGCTAAGGTAACCTACATAAAACCCCGGGGGTCGCTGCTCCCCGTAGCAGAGATGGGCGAACCTCTTTTTTTTTCACGGACCATAATATGAACTGAAGGTTTCAGGTAGATGGTGACCGAACATAATTTCTTTCAACCAGATAGTGATCAACAACGTAGTGGTAGCTCAGAGGTGGAAGCACATGCAGATACGTAATTGCGGTAAGGAGCTTAGAAGGTGCAGCCCTCTCATGACTGAAATTTGCACATGCTAATCAGGCAATAGAACAGGACGGACACGCTCCTGCTGGACAACAAAAAGTAATTCGCGTGCTGTCATATTCCACAAATATCCAACGATAAAATTCCATTTGGCCCATAATGCAAATCTGAAAGACAGACATCAACAAGAAACTGAGAGAAATTTTACAGTACAAAATTTGATAAGCTCCTGAAACAATTACCCAAATGCCTAACGGAAATACAAAGCCACACTAATACGAAACGAAAGAAGGAAGCAGAGGGTAAGAGGGAAAGGATATGGAGCGGCGGGATGAGAGGAAGTGCGAGGGAAGGATGGACGGATGCAGCAGTGAGGGTAGCTTGAGATAGAGCGAGGGCGCGTGTCGAGGGAGAGTGCTACAGCAGATGCCCCTCCTTCCTGTTACCTGGATCATGCGCGCAGCTTCAGCACACATACATACACACACCACCAGGCACCGTCACCACAACATTTCAGCAGCACCACCAGCGCAGTGAGGGGAGCATCACACTAACTCTCTGCGAGCCTCTTTCTTGAGCCAGCCAGGATCCTCGAACGGGCCAGAGTCATCGGCTCCCCAAAAAGTAGGGGTAATCACTTCCAACCGGTGACGTCACAGTGGAGATCATAACAAGCAGGGGCTTGTGGCTGTCGCTGTCGTGTTGGCCGAGCGGTGCAAGCAATTTACCGAGTTTTTACGCGAGTGCTGAATAAATGGTTCGAGTAGGGAAGTACAAAAATTAAGAGGCAAATTTCCGGAGCTTTGACTTAGAATACACGTAGGGGTTGCCACGTAGGGTTGCAAGACCTTTCTCTAAGACAACTAGCGAGTGCAGTAAAGCGCTTCACCTGATGGTCAACTGCATCAACTGTCATTGAGATTTTCACGGGCGGCAAGGCACCAATTTGCAATCTAAGGCCTACACCGGGGAGGGGGGGCGGTGTACGTTCTTTGCATAAGAAACGGCGGATGATTTCACTGTCGTGTATTAATGTAAGAAAGGCCCAAGTATAAAATATAAAAGCAAATGAAAGTCAATGATGTGATGGTGACCCAGTGTGCTGCACCAGCTCTAACACCACCAGGTTCGAACTTAAGATGACGAGCAAGTGCTACGGTGATTTACTGATAACTAATATGAAAGTTTATTCAGGGTCACTCTCATGACAACGAAGGTCCAGGAAGCTTTTACGACAGCAAGTTTTCATACACCATCTCGGCAGACCGCCTTTTTTATTGCCTCCTCAATGAAGCAGCAGCACATCCGGAATACCTAAAACTACATGATAAATTCATGAACACAGGCATTGTTGCTGGCTCTTTATATTTTTCGACTTCCCCGAGCTGGAAGCAACACAATCTTGGTTGATGCCGCTTCTATAATCACTCTTTGAAGCATCCAGTGAGAGCGTATCGTTTTCCTAGTTCTCTTTTTCCAGAATTTTACATCGTCCTAAAGTGCGGGTCTGAATTTTTCCCAACCGACTCTCAGGATGCTACCACAGCCGCTCTCGGGAAGTGAGGGGAGCGAAACGGCTGAAAGAGAATTACGGTACCCTAAAAATTGTTATTTCTTATACTAGAGCAACACGGATAACATCATCCCTTCTTTACCCCCACTATATGCACCCTCTTATATCAGTTGCTTCCAGAAGACTAATTGATCATAAAACTTAAAACAAAACTAGCTAATCTCCATACCCAAAATCGTTCATTATCATCGCTTTCCTCCAGTACGTATCAAGGGAGAAGAGACAGGTTATTAACAAAAATAAAAAAGGTTCTATTACATAACGCACAACAGAAAACCGTTGCTAGCTGTGATCTGGAGGCACTCTGGTGAGAAAATAATTCCAAGTACCTATACAACGTGACCTAATGCATACTAGCCACGAACATTATAAATTCAAAGAGGTACGGCATTTATTTTACAATTTACAAACTGTTATGAAGAACACGTTAGTTTAGCAGAGTATAGTTATTCCCAAAATACTTGGTTGCTACAATGTGTTCCACGTATAGCATAGTTGAACAAAACTGCAAGCAAAGGATATCTTACCAACCACACCAGCAGTTGATAAAATAATGTAAATGCGAGTAAATAAGTTAATCATGAGCATAAGAACTATCTCAAGGCGATTATGCACCAAGCTAAGTAGCACTGTGATCTTCACAGTTAAGTATTCCCGTTAAGACAATTACGGCCGCCTGCAAACAAATCTCCTTTTAAAGAATAGTTGGACTTCTCGGAATCCATTAAGTTCCTCTTCATTTGTATAACAATTTCCAGGTGCCAAAACTCCACGTCTTTTGCGGTGGTCTGTCAGTCACTATTCTATTACGTTAGATGGTTGAATTATGCTAGGTTCCATGTAGTTGCATTCAAGATCTTCTACAGCATATTATCGACAAAGTATTCAATACTATGGCTACTACAGATGATAACTGCACTGCTTTGGCAAGCAATGAAAAGGTACTGACATGAAGGGGCAATGGCAAAAAGTGAACTGGCCAAGAGGGTAGGGAGGGAGGGGGAGGGGGGCTGGGGAACTATCCGCGGGGGTAACTGTCCTATCGCTGAAATTATGGTATGGCGTTAAAAGTGACATTCACAATATCAATAACGAAATTACAGTGTACAATGAAGAAAACTCGATAAAAACTAACGGACGCATCAATTAACTTTGTATTACAGCGTCTTGATGTACTACGTCATGTATTCGAAGGAGACAACAGATTCTGGTATCTTCCTAAAAATTATAGTCAAGAATAAACTGTGCAGTAAAACACGGGGTAGAGTACTGTCAACGAGGACCGTAACTCGTGAAATTGCAGGTGCAGTTTCACCACAGGCACATTTTCATTGCTCAGGGTCGCACTATTAAGCAATACTGTCGTCACCATTATAGCAATCGGCAGTACCTAGGAAAAGTTGAAGAAAAGGCATGAACAGCACAAGTAAAAGTCTAGTCAAATGATATCAGAACGGCAGGAATCAGAAAATCGGGGCGCTCCATGTTACCGTCACTATCGACATCTTTCTTCGAAACATTAGAGATGGCCGAGAAGAGATTAAGCAGAGACAGGGAGTAGACGAGCGGCCAACTGCGCTCATATCGTAAGAAACGACACCAGAGAAAACAAGAAATGAAAAGAAAAAGATATCCGAAGAACTAAACTTACCTTACGTAACATGCTGCACTGATCGAACACAAAAGACGCTTACCTGAAAAAAAAGGAAAGAAACCATTAGAGAAGCTAGATTAAACCATAATGAACATCAATACCCATCAAGTAGCTCCGAAGTACGAGCTACAGTTTTGTCAACTAAACTCTCTCGAAAGTACTATTGTTTTTACATCGGTATCGGTCACCCACTATAGTATACGTACGGTAGCCTGTTTCATGCTAGAATTTCTATATGATCGCACTTGTCAAAAACATAGTAGCACAGAAAATATGAAGACACTTCGCTGGGATGGGAGGGAAAATCGAGAACAACACGCCAAAGGTCACAGAAAAGAAACAAAAGCACTTGGAGTCAAGCTGTGCGATCTGAAGAATAAAAGCACTCGCGAAGAGGCGCAGAACTAACTAGCTGCGGCCACATGGCTGAGAAATACCCAGGCGGTGCCAACTTTGCGAAGTTCACTCACTCTCGCTTGTTTTTCAAGTCGAACGCAGAACCTATAGGTGTGTGTCCTCCATTGAGGTGGAGAAGCCCAGGCCGCTAGGATTGACTTTTCAGGAATCTTTGTTTGTCTTGGCAGAGGTCCAATGACGCTCGGTAACTTCACTTTACGGGGTAACATTGAGTTTTCGAAATCTCAAGGAAAGTCGATTCGGGTCAGTTGAAATTCAATACAAGGGTCGCAAGCAGCCAGTGCACCTATCCTAAGTTTCTAAGAAGTCAATCCTAATGGACTTAATTTGCACTCACAGTGTACAATTGGGGCGTCACATACAGGGCTATTCGGTTATTCCAACGAAAAGTGATGCTAATTTCAGGTACGAAAGGAATCTATAAATTGCATGACAGCTGGACTTGAGTATAAGCTAAAAAGGAAGTGAACTCGACCGCACAACCAAATTGGGAAATTCACAAGCACTAATTTCGTATAGCTACTGCAAAGATAATCACGAAGGGCACTTTCGACTGAGTCGTCAAAGTCGATTGCAGCCAACCCACTTGACTTCACTTGCCCGGATATGCAGACAGGAACTTCAACTGCGCCACTTTAAATCGCGTTGCAGGTGCTAGAAGCAGGCCGGTTACGTTGAGTCGACCGAATTATCCATTTTACGTAGTAAGACTACGCTCATGGAAGTCTTACAGGTATCTGACTGAAAGAGTCAGAAGTGCACTTGTATCAACAAGTCGAAGCCAGAGCACCGGTCTGAAAATTCTGACAAGTCAAGCTTCACACGCTTAATTTCGCTGCCCAATCGAACGCGCCTTTAATCCCAGGAGTGCACAAAGATACTTGCTCTGTCCCAGAAGTGCATGACGGCAGGCGGCCACACACTGTCACGAGTTCTGGCCTCAGAGACGGGAGGCTCATACGACAGCTGCACCCTCTTACCCAACCATTCCCATATCTGCTTAGTGTTTGTACCCCCGTAGTAGCGTCTGAACGCTGGACACACTGATTCAGCAATCCAAGCACCGTAAAAAAAAAAACTACCTGTTAGACACAGAGGCTTGATTTTCCGTAGAAGCTTGTATCGGGTTTCATTAGATTTAACACTCTACCACAGCGGGTCAACACATTAACCCATAGGTACTGTCCATTCTTTACGGACGGTATTAATAGCGTTTTCTTACAAGAACTAGTTTGCTTTATGCGTTACAGTGTTGTTTAAATAGCTGTTTCCATTCAAATTGTGGCATCTACTATCTAACATATGCGCCAACTGCAGATTGCAGACTAGGAATGCACTGTTAATCGGTAAGCAAGATTGATAATGAATATAGCAAAGTTAATTTTATTCTAGGAAAATTTATGCACAGCACGAGCAAGAATTACGCACTAGAATGGTTGACTGCTCTACTAACTTGCACTTACACAACAAGGCAAATCGCCAACTTTTATTCTCGCATGTGAGCACTAGACATACTGACTTAAAACATGTGCTGGCGTACAAAACTGGACACCAACTAGTGTACGAATGTGCCCGCCCGCCAGATTAACCAGGCATTCGACACAAGAGCTGTAAGAGGACACAGCACACCCAGCACGTGCAAGGAGTAGGCAGTACAGCGCGCCAGACTGACCAGGCATTACACACTCTGAAGCTGTAAGAGGAC
>LQNS02278159.1:4928709-4956273 GCA_001587735.2 Parhyale hawaiensis | reverse complement strand
GGCAGTACAGCGCGCCAGACTGACCAAGCATTACACACTCGGAAGCTGTAAGAGGACACAGCACACCCAGCACGTGCAAGGAGTAGGCAGTACAGCGCGCCAGACTGACCAAGCATTACACACTCGGAAGCTGTAAGAGGACGCAGCACACCCAGCACGTGCAAGGAGTAGGCAGTACAGCGCGCCAGACTGACCAGGCATTACACACTCTGAAGCTTTAAGAGGACGCAGCACACCCAGGACGTGCAAGGAGTAGGCAGTACAGCGCGCCAGACTGACCAGGCATTACACACTCTGAAGCTGTAAGAGGACGCAGCACACCCAGGACGTGCAAGGAGTAGGCAGTACAGCGCGCCAGACTGACCAGGCATTACACACTCTGAAGCTGTAAGAGGACGCAGCACACCCAGGACGTGCAAGGAGTAGGCTGTAAGCGCAGCAGCGCGGGCAAGGCTCCCGACAATCGGCTTTGGGAGCAGCAAGAGGCTTTGCTAATGGTGGAGTGGGAAGGCGAGTGTGCATGTCCCAGGAGAGACCAAGTAAGTGTTAACCAATGTAGAATTTACCAAGAAATATCTACTCGTAAACGAAGAAAAAGACATAAAATTTTCAGAATACCAAAACGCAAAAGTTGCCGTTCTTAAAAACAAGAGATATATACACGATCACAATACTCCACAACTACTAGTGTGAACTGTCAAGTTTGATTCTGACTGGCCCACGTAACAGAAGAAATACAGGACGAAAGAAACAGCACGGAACTTCGATCGAAAGCAAATGCAGTGCAAGTCAGTTGGCAAAGAAAAAGTTACTGCGAATAATTGAGCCCAGGCGAAGAAGGGATACGTACTTACCTGGAATAAAAAATCTGCAACGGCTCGAGTCGAACCGCTAATCTGCACTGACCGGAACAGTTTGATGTAGTCTATGCTTAGTGAAACAAACGATGCTTAGGCTACCAGTTCACGGTACTAGTAAATACTCGAAAATTAGCAAATTTACATATAAAATGGCCCAATTCAACTTATAATTGGCCCTATGTTAAAGAGTTCAATACAATTTTTAGAAACTCACTTCATCTTAAATGCTTTGAACCTTGATTAGCAAATGAATAACAAATTGCTTCGTATAAACGGAACGCTGAGCACAATAAACGAAGCTACTTTGTGTGTATAATATATACCATCTGCTTCCGTTGCAGCTCAAGTGGTCGCATTAGCCGGCAGGTCGTATTAACACATGGTTAAATTGAGTGAGTGCAGTCGACTATACTAATGCATTAGCTATGTGGCGCTCCAATATAGGCATCATTAAAAATCTGAAGTTATCGTGAACAAGCATTCCGGCTCTGGCGTAAGAACGGAAAAGCGACAGAACGGCCAAACTTCTAAGTCAGAGTTGCGGAGCCGGCAAGAGTCGGGCCCTTTTTGGGGCCAGGAGTCGGACTCGGTCATCCGACTCCGCAACCCTGTTCATAATTTGTGAGACAGAGAAGCACAGATATGTCATGCTAACAAGCTAAGCCGTAAATGAACGATTAAAATGATTAATTTAAACGACATAAATTCACCACACACAGCGTGCTGAGTGACCTAGCAGATAATTGACTTACCTTGGCAGTAGACGGGGAAGTAGAGCGATCTGCGAAAGGCTCAACTGTGATTGTCACTACCACAAATAATCGTTACGGATACGCGTTTGCTCACGAGCTTGTACACTTAGATGAAAAGGGTTTCAAGAGTTATAAACGCACTGTGCAGAAGAAACAAAGCAGAAGAAAAACATTAATTTTACGTATGCTTTTTCTTCACTAAAAAAAAAAAAAGAGCACTAGCACCTGACCCAAAAAAAAGGCCAAAACACTTATGCATGTGCTAAGCAACTTCAATATTTATCTCCAGTAGCTGCTCGTTATTTCTAACGAATAACGTTCTGAATTTCCGTAAAAAGTGATGTTAACAGCACGATGAAACAACAACACGTCGTTTCTATCTAGTGCGGATCAAACTGGCAAAAATCCTAAAACGTCATTCACACGGCCCAAGCGCGCATGCAGGGGGGGGGGGTAATTTTACTAATTTAGCAGTTTAACATTTGTCTGAGCGCTAAGTTCATCATGGCCAAGAAATATGAACAACAGTGGTACTACGCCATGACCTGAATTAGCTCAACTTGATAAATTATTCAATTACACGCAGTGCAACGTGCGGTCATGGTTTAAAGTTTAAACTTTTAGAAAAACGTCATAAATAGATTATTCTTCACAGTTACCAGCCGAATTGACATACAGAAGCACAAGAACGAAATTCCTGCAAAAAACATCCGAAATTTTTTCAACTTTCGCATGTTGTGTACCAATATTATATCAGAATATTAATTTGCGTTGCACAGTCAACCACGTTGAGCCAATCAGCACTACTTATAAAGATTAGTTGTTCAATAATTTTCTTCAAATGTACTAATATTATAGAGAAAAGCAGGACGACCAAGGAAGATTTTCTTGTAACTTCTGAAAGCACTGCAGCGGCACTTCCGACACTGAACACTAACGATGTCGTCAGGAGCAGTTTGAGCGGCGCTCTCGACGGCAATGAAATCTGGTGTCAATCAACAGTTAATAGTTACAGCACAATTAGGATACGAACATTAAGCACGACCATTACACTTGTAATAGAGCACGAATCACGGTCTTGTTTGGGACATGGAATCTCAGCCCCTCCCTATATGGTAATGAGATATAGTGCGCGTATACAACTCCCTAGCTCAACGAAAGTCGTGATACACGAGAGACGAACGATAATGGGACATCTAGTGTCAGCAGTAAATTGAAGACACAAAACACGAATGTTCTCCTCGCATGGCCCTAAATCGGAAGATTAGTACCCTAATTACTCAGCAAACACAGCAAATTTCCTTTTTAATGGTAAAGGGGCGAGCGTTGGCAACGAAAAGCGGTAACAGTACGGCGCGGTTACAAGAACGATAACGGTACGAGACGTGGCTCAAGTTGGCACGAAAGGCTCTCTTGGGATGAGCACACACACTTCCACTGGTGGGTAATTTGACACCTGCGATGCCTAAATACCGATAAGAGACTCTCCGATGAGCTTTCAAAGTCGCACTTAGACAAGCTAGCTCAAGACTGAACGACGTCCATTAAGTCAATTTAAATGAGAAGGAGCTAGTAGTAGAGTATCTGCATATGTGAAGTCGCCTGTACTATGGCACCCTTGTAACTAAGCACTCCACTCAGATATGCTAACGCCAATATACAGAACATCGCCGCATGCAGTACCTAGAGGAGTAATTGCATAGCCTGTTATTGCGGCTTTCCTAAAAAATAAAACAAGCTACCGATCGGTATAATAAAAGTAGGTCAGTTCAGCAGACGTAAATAATTTTGCAATGAACTATGCGAAACCTGAGACATGGTATCATTTTATTTTAGATATATAGCCGGCTGGAAAATTCAACATTTAACACTAAAAAGAGGCACGATAGATAAGAAAAGATCAACCATAATAGATGACATAAGGTTAACACTTCGAAGTGATGATATTCTTCAGCAACACACCTACTTATAGTACAGTAGACCAACTGCCCTCTTTCGCTACATGCGACAGTGGTTAAGAGTTTTTCGATGGTTAGTTAACTGTTGGAGCAGCATTTTAAAGCGTGTGGACACTTAGAACTTAAGGCCTCGGTTCCTGACGGCAACCTAGCGAGTGAATAGATGTCTCCACTGTAGCAACAATCTCGCATGAACAGAAAATGTAACAATCAAGAAATACAAATGACTCGATACACGAAGCGGAGGATATTGTTGCTAAGAAATAAAAGTCAAATCGCTCTTAAGTCGTTCAAAAAATACATGCAACAATAAGAGTCTATTAACGACGTCAGTGATCAGAAACAGGGACAGATTTGGGTTCGAACCACGTTACCACACAACTATACTTGTACATATTGTCATACCACCACTTGTGTCACAAACTCGATTGGGGAAACGCGCCTCTCGATCATGCACAATGTCAGTTTACACCTTCATTCAACGCCAGATAACAACACATCGATCGAGTCTTACAAAGAACAATTTTGGTGCATGTGACAAGGGTTTCAATCTTCTCCAGCGGAAGCTATAAGCTAGAGCTCTCGAGGAAATTTTGAGACACAAGATACGGCGTGTAGTGAAAGGTAAGAAATTGGTAGTCTCCTAAGAGACGCTTGTCACTGGGTGCGCGATAGAATCTACGATGCTGTCAGCTGAGGCAATAACGAGCCTATCAAGGGAGGGTCGGGCAAAACTGCTCGTAGGTTATCCAACAATATTGTCAGGTAGCCTAGTCCTGCAGAATACCGAAGTTGACGGATGGCATTCATTGCGCTCACGACTGATCTCATGATCACTATGACAAAATAAATGTACTCCATCATGTCAAGTTCTTTCTGAACGAGTACCAATTACACCCATACAAAAAACTTAATCCCGTAAGAATAAACTAAAGCGGTTGTGTTCAGCAGGAATAGCAATACTTGGATTGTATGATGTATGCTAGTCTTTCTACGGTGAAGCTGGAAACTTTGGCCGACAGACCATCAGTAATTACAACATTAAATGCAATTGGTATCCACTACAGAACAGAAATTCCATATGATGATGCAGTGTTGTAACATTTGCCTCCTTAACAGTTTCGCAGTTTTTGTGAAGTCACTGCCCTCCTGAAGTCCTTTTGAGAATAGACATGAGGTAGTCTAATAAACTGTAAACTGCCAACATTTGGTAGAAAATGTCTCATAACTCTACTAAACTTGCTCCTCTCATATAATTCTAGTTCATGCAACACGTTACACTCAGATAATTGCAACACTGAAAAATGAAATGTACCGGTAAGCGTAAGTTGAACACTGATAAAGTAAAAGTTTTGAGATTAGACATTCATTCCCCAGCCGAGAGAATGTAAATTTTGATTTCTAGAAACTTGGGATGAAGCAAAAATTTCTCTATAATGCTACATAAGTATATCGAGCACTAGCATTACATTCAAGGTCAAGGAAGTGTTGCATAAAGATATCTAGTTACGAAAGTCCTGTAGAGAAGGATCACATTTACGAAAGTACGGTACTGTATGCGTTACAAAAGGCTGGAAGGAGCGAAAGCTATGAAGCCGAGCAAGAAGCGCCGTCTTGCTGCCACCAGCCCAACGAGATTGCCTGAAACAAATTGGTGTGCGCGATTGGAAGCTCTTCACAGATTGACAAGGAATAGGAGCGTTATAAGACAGCCTTATCCAGCGTCTTGCGAGGAAAAAAATTATGGCAATTTGATTATATTGATGGAAGAACGCCCCAACAACTCGATTGGCCCAAAAGAAGAACAGCAGCACAGGGCCTAATACATCCAAACAAGACGGAGAGATGATCTTTCCTTAACTAGTTTACTGTGCATTACTTCGCAATGCAGAGACATGAGCGGAGTGCAACTCCCATCTTCAACAAGAAAACATTCACTGTTGATTGCTCAATCTTCGCTCTTGATAGGCTATTCGCTATTCTTTTTGGTGTCGGAGCATCGGTCTTCACGCCACGGCGGAGCTAACAGTAACAGATTTGTGCGGCCACATTGAATACTGCGGGCGGGAAAGTGTTTTTTTTTACAGCGTGATGCTATTCCAGCTCAATTAGCCTATGGTCATTAATTGTGCCGGCCTAAAATGTGAATATCTTGCCCGTACTCACTCACTGAATAAATATCACTTCCCCATTGCTATAAGCTTATATATGAAGCATACAAAAATTCTAGTGCATAATTTAAGCATGTACATAATCTAAGTAATGGACGGAAGAGACGTTCTGAAATAACGCCCCAATAAAGTTACGAAGCATAAGATGGAATGCCAATAAGGAAACTGTATTCACGGGGATACAAACTACGTAGATAAAATACCAGATACATTATATGCCCCACAAGTAACACAACCATAATAAATTTCCACAATTGCGATAATCCATTATCAACAGCAGCAGTTAAACCTTGAATACATTCACTATCAAAGAACAAGAGTAACTGATCATATCTAGTTTCAACGACTGGTGAAATTGAACACAAGGAATCGAATTTCAACAAACAACTGAAGATATCATGAGAAAACTCAGGCAAGAGGCGGTCCAAGTGCTTAAGTTTATCACGTGCTTATCTGTATCACCTACTAGAAAGTTAGATAAGGCACCGCTAAGTCGGCAACCAAATAGAATCACTTACGAAAGCCATAAACTACAAAAGTGGCGGTCTATGCAGTGAAACTGCCACGTTGCACGAAGGGGTCACACTAAATCAAAGTAAGCATCAAAAGTAAGCTTCTTCTCAACGTACGTCACTCAAGGAAAATACTCTAGATACGCACTAAAATAATTATCAGCGTGAAAGCGCTAGCATCAAAAGAACTGCTCACAATGAAATACCGCACTGCGTTAAGTTGACAGCCTTATGGTAATAAACTTCATACTGTAAAGTCAGACGGCAGAGAAGGCAATATGTAACCAAGGTGATGATGCGTGTCATGAAACCTGTTAACGTATATGCGCAGCAGGATCGTACAGAGCATAATCAACTACAAAAACAAAATGAAACAGCGAAACATAAAAAAATATTCTAAACCTGAATTTGACAGGCTACAGGACAGGCATATTCGAGAAAGTGTTCAGCAGACTGGAGGAAGGGTGGCCTGTTTTGCAAAACTATTATAAACGCTCCTTTTGCTACTTCATATTTAGAGAGTGACAATGAAGTGATAGTTCCAGCAATACTTATAAAATAAAGTCGAATAAAGCCGAAAATAACCTACTCTTCAGCACTGCGAGTGCCAAACAAGGTTAGGGTCTTCCATGTGACAAAAATTTACATTGAATGCTTTCCGCCGTTCGTGTAACTATCTCAAAAAGTATCAATCAAAACAATTTAATAAACACAATCATGTGCTCACATATAAACATATTTGTTTCATGTCACGCTCTCAACGAAATAGGCGAAAAATAGGCCACGTTGAAGTTTTGTAATTATGTTGTGCTTTCATGGAGTGATATGCGAAAATTTGACTTGGTTGCAAAAAATGGCCAAAGTCGGAATTATTATACTTTCATTTAATGGAATGCACTTCCTGCTTAGTCAACACTGAAATCCAGTTTCTCTTAGCGCTGTCATGGAATTTGATTTTCATAACTTTCTCCATATATTGAAACTATTTGCTCTCAGTTCACGACGTATAAATTGAGTAGGATGATCAACGAAACACAGGAAAAGCGATTTCTCACAGGTGAGGTAAAGCCAGCAATTATTTTTTCCAGCTTGCTAGCCTTCTGCCCCTGACGAAGCAGTTTTCGCTCAAGGATAAAAATGTCCTTCTACGGAAGATGTATCATAGCGTACATTAGATATGCTTTGCTCCGTGCTAATATAAATTTTTTTCCCGCATATAGCTAATCCAAGGGAAGGAAGGATTGTGCTGCTAAGACAATTTGCAACAGGGAGCAATCATCTTCTGGCAATCTGAGTTGGCTATTGTAACGTATCCTTCAGGAGCAGATCAGTAACGAAAGCATGATCAGTGAAGAAGTGTCATCATGAATTCCTCGCTGTCACAGGCTACAGCATTACCGGCGGTCCCCAGAGACGGAAGAGGAAAGCAGAAACTTGTAGTATGTCGATAGAAACGTGGAAGCCACGTGCAAAGTTTTTCTCAAACAAGATAAACGCTTTTCGGAAAAAGTCACAAGAGAGAAAGAAAAAAAGAATAAGAGCATCCGGATTATGAAATGGAAACAATGTGGGTAAAAAGTTCAGAAGGCATAGCTAAGGCATTTCCATAAAGTAATTATTTTACTTTGCATGGGTTAAGTCAAAATACACATGCACCTGGTGCGATAACAAGTTTCAACCACATACGATTTAATGTTGATAACAAAGCACTCCGGATGAACTTGAGAGATTGTGAAATGAAAATAAGAATCGAGAACAGGTCAGATGTACGTGGAATTTTAGTACCTACACAATTACAGTTAACTACCGGCCTTTAGCTCGAGAATAATATAGGTACTAACTGTTTGCAGTAACACGCCAGAAAAATACGAATCTAAATTACAGTCTCGGAAGAACATCTAAAACCGAAGTTGCGATTTGCAACTATCACAAAACCTGTACACAGTATGGCTTATAAAATTACGAATTTACCATCCTAGTTGCTAAAAAAATACGACACCCCATGCAATGCACTGATGTGAGTACATGTGTACAACTACAATGTAAGGGCAAAAACTTTAAAATGGCATAAACAAATGACACCATCAACCTTACACGAGCCAGCGTGTTTTACCAACATTTCAGATATTGCCATTCCTAAATGAAAGAGAAATTTAACTTGCCCGTCGGGGTTACGTCAGTGACAGCCATGAAATTACGAGTCTTAAATAGCAAAGAAGCGCAGGCACGTTTAAATAAAAGCAAAGAGCGACGACCACGAAAGCAGAGCACAAAAGCATATACGAGGGAGAGACAGAGTACACAGAGACCAGCTAAGGGAAGCGAGTCTAACATGGACCCTCACTCCTGAGGAACACGCAGCTCTTGACTACGAAATGACCACGCCTGGGGCCACACGCCATAGGCTTATGTTTAACAAACGGGAAGTCGTCAATAAGGAAAGCATGCATCCGCACAATGCCTTCACTAAGCAAAAATGCACAATTTCGGGGCGTAGGTAATGTATAAAGAGAAAATAGACAGTGTTTTTGTCAGGACAGCGGAGTCTGAAAGCATAAGGCCTGGCTCCGACTCTCGGAAACGTTTGTCCACCTCCGACTCCTGGTATTCCATGTAGCTACTCCGAAACTTTACTCTAATTAGCATTTAAAAAGACTGTCAACTCGGATCGACTATTAACTAAAAAATAATATGCACAAAGCGAGCCAAAGTTATGACATTTGTACTACTACTACTACTACCATCTTCATTTCATTCACTCAGAACCAGAAACTTTCTGAGTACTAAAATATTATATACAATTGAATTTAGTTTCAAGACTCATAGTCTGCCTGCAGAAAAGTCGGAAATGATCGGGGATATGGAGTTAGGCACTCGATTGTCCCAGGAGTTGCAGAGTCGGTAAAAATGTATGTTTTTCCGAGTCGAGATTTTTTTAGGGGTCTAAGGAGTCTGAGTCAGACAAGGATTGGACCTAAGAGTCGCAATCGGACGTCGTTCATTCAACTCCGATGCCCTGTTTTTCTAGACTGATGGTTTTTTAAGACACAGTCTACTATAAAATACTCTATGAGAGTCAACATTATAAGAGGAAACAGAGTAGTTCTAAAAAATATATCTAAGTGTAGGGCGTAGTGAGGATAGGTAGTCAAAATTTAGCCGTCACGACCGCTCATTATAGGTCCAATGGTTCCATTTGGCGAACCATCCATGTTCACCTAAGATTTCAGCGAACTCTTATTAAAAAAAAATTCTAAATGCTTCTCACAGCCATAGCAAAATGTTATAGCAGTTAACTAGTAGCTACTAAGAGAAGAACAAGGCACGCACTCAATAAAAGTGATGTCCATACCTTATCAGCCAAACCCAACCACAGCAGTCAAGAGATCAACGACTTCCAAATTCGGGACCGATGACTTCGCAGACAATCAAGTTTCAATAACAGCGGCATGGAGTCCTTGTACGCAAAAACATTACAGCTCAAATACACAGTATAAAGACGGGCTGCCAAATAAAGAAAAGTTCACTTTCATATGGTTGCTCTACAGCATGGAATCACCCCCCTCATACCTATGATGGACCCCAAAACATGGCAGCTTTCATATCACAAAATAACATGAAGTAGCTAGGTACTTTCGCATGATAGGTACAGTCAAGTAATCCTCAACAGACAGCTCTATGATACAATTTTATGATATGAAGTTCATGGAAGGAGCATGAAACAGCAAAATTTACTACACAGACGGGTTAAAAAGTGTACGAGCAACGGGGTGCTGCAGCAGTGGCCGGTAGGTACTGATGTAACAGCTGCGAGTCAGTCGCGCAGACGGAAGAAATTCTTCGCCGCACAGGCAGGCGGGTAAGGTGAGGAGGAAGGAAAGATGAGGAGCAGGGTGAGGGAGGTCCTATACGCCGAGACAGATGAACGCCGGAGGCAATGGAAAAGTTCGTGTTTTGAACAGAGGATGAAGCAGATGTCGCGGAACGAATGCATGGAATCAAGACGAGGACGGAATAATGAAGCGGATTAAGCTACAAAATGTGGGAGAAAGTATAAGAAAATTAACACTACGTTCGACAATAGTAAGAAAAGGACATGCATCGAAAATGTTAGACGATTTTAACCGACACGAATACACATCGCGCTCAGAATGGAACCAATGTATTAAGCAATGCATCCTGAGCCGAGACTGGGCCTTCTACAATGTTAGCACTCACGTCAAAAGAGCTACAAATTACGAGTGTTCACCCAAGTTTATAAGCAGATTTTGGACTTCAGTAAATGAATAGTGAGAAAAAGTCATCCTCAAGGGAGGTGGGGGAGGGGCCGAGAAATTTATGAAGTTTAAACGTTTACAAAGCAAATTTATAAAAGTTTACACAGCATATCTAGACTAGCAAATGAAATGAGCAGGCTAGAATACAAAGCGTGAAATAGGCAATTCACTTTCCGAAGTCATCATAGAATAGATACGCTTCGACAAAGGAAATGGGCCACATTATCACTAGCTGAAACGTATCGTGTCGCTCGCTAGCAATCACGAGACTTTCCAATACCAACACGACTGACAAGGTAACATAAATTTCAGAAAGCACCCCTTTACTTGTCAATGGAAACTTGGTAGGTAGTGCAGATACATCGCTGACGAGGTGCTCGATACTTTGCACCTAGAACTTTTCACGTAGGTAATAAGTCTGCACACATATAACTTCTCTGACGAGGTAGTGGCAACTTGCACAAAACAGTCTGATAATGACGTAACAGAAGCAAAAGAACTCTTAGGACAAAACGAACGGTGTGTTAAAGTGTGCATAGACGAAAAATAAATAAAACACAGCAAAGGAAGCGAACTAGCAAGCAAAACGAAATGATCGATGTTTTCCTGAAGCGGAGACACCAGGATGAAAATTTCAGAAACAGGGGGAGCGACTAGAAGCAGAAGGTAGGAGGGAGCGAGAGGCCCCTCGAGTCACGGGGAGCGGTTACCAAGGTGAGGCAAGGAGAATAGGTCAGCAACCGCTCGAACGATGGCAGCAGCAGCAGCCGCCACAGCGCGGCGCTGCGGTGCCGAGACGTCTTGTGTGCAACGCTCCTAGTGACGGATGTAACACAAGTGGCGGGCTGCGACGGAAGCTGAGATTGGCGTGCAACATCAAGGAGGCACACCATGCAACAGCGATATAGGCATGCGAATAACGTGCAATGGCAGTGGCGCGAAGAAGACATGTATAAAACAGCGGTTACTGCGCCCATATACAGAGTGCAGCACATGCAATCGATGTTCAACACGCTCAACTATAATTGCAAATTTAACAGTAAGCGTACAACATGTCCGCTGTAAAAAAAGTAGAACAGCTGAGCATCGCGTGGTACGCAAAAAAAAAACTGATAGTTGAATGGCAATAGCTCAAATAGGGCCGGACTTAAGTTCCAGTGTCTCTTTGGGAATGGGCCTATTGGTTCGTCTACTGCCGCCTATCTAATCTATATCATGTTCATTAATTTATGGCAACAACTATTTATTACTAGTTTCGTAAAAGAATACAATCAAAAAGAAATGACCCGGAAGTCTTACTTCATAACCCACGACTCGTCCTTTACTTCATCTTGTCGTCAGAGCCAAAATAAAATTAAAAGACAGCTGCTTATAGACCAGTCCGACTAAAATTATTCTCCTCAATTTGAATAGACAATAGTAATACACGTGCTTCAATGGCATAACGCCATTCGGTAGTTTTGCTCCGTGCATGTAGCACCTCTTCGCGCGACAGTACGAATCCAATGCAAGCTCATCACCGCAGCATGTGATGAAAGAAATGACATGGAGAGTATGAAAAGACAGAATAAATCTTTGATGAAGACTTTCAGCTTCTCACAACCATGTGGCTTCTACCCTAGGAACTTAGGAAGTCAGACCTTGATGGAATTATCCGTAGAGTTTAGACGTATAAAGGAATGCTCAGACGATTGTAGACTTTTTCTATGTATCGAGACGAATGGTACAAACACAAGAGACACTTGTCAGTTTCTGTAGTTGGATAAGAGAGGTGTACCGACACTATCGGTATCAGATGTAACGGCCACTTTTCGTGGCATCGGCCAAAAATCGGGTCGAAATTGCCGATACCAGATACTTTCACAAAAACAATTCAACTTTGAACTCAGTAGACACAGCGACTTTTGTTAACCAATGTACAATGAGCACTAACTAGATGAAATTATTCAAGCATATAATTGAGCGTATTCATATTATTCAATTCGATACCAAAAGATAATCTGCAATCTCTTTGCTCCCTGGGCAGAGCCACACACGCAACGTACTCAGTACAGCTCGTCTTTCATTTGTAATGGAAGGCAGTGTGTGCCATACGGCCAAAAGAGGAAAACTTTTTTTATTCATCACACTGAAACGCGTGCAGGAAAAGGTAAAGATGAGTTCTCGCGCTAGTTGGAAGCTCCTGTCAATGCGCGGAATATTTTGCCGCCCTGATCTCGGGAAGGATCGGTATGCTGGTCAAATGACAGCGAACTTACGTTTATATGATGACGCAGCTGACAAGCGAATCTTTGTTATAAATACCTACTGCAAGTGCTATCAAATTCGGAGCACATGGGCGACCGAGTTTGCAGGGTTTCGGAGGTCGAATTACTTGTCAAACTCACATTCATTTGTCTATCGTGTGAATTCGCCATGTCTTTCCAGTCATGACTTTTGTGCTGCTTTTTTCCGATTCACAGTTTCTTTGGGAGTTTTCAGTGCTTTTGTTTAGCGGTTTCTAGCCGTATATGGGCATGTTTACTTGGCGTTCTTCCATCGATACCGCTAATCGAATTAATTAGTCTGAACTTTACAAATTTGATTCCTAAGCCAACTTTATTTGCCACATTGGATCGACGTTCAGCTATTACACGCGTTACTGAATGCCACGTCCAGATGAAGATGAGCTAATCTCAGTAGCATAAAATATTCTGGAATTTTAGCGGAAAACTCTGGATTGTTTGTTTTATTGCGATGCTAGCGTTAGCATCATCGTTTTTAGTAGGTAGTAATTTTAGCATGACCCACTGCCCACCAAGGACTAGGTTGCCTCGCGCTAAGTAAGTGTCATTTAGTATGTCATGAAAAGCCTGGAACACATGCACGAGAGGGTTCACCCATTAGATTGGTGTGCATGGGAAATGCAAGTAGGGAAAGCAGTGGAAGAATAGAAGCATCAGCAGTTCAGTGTTGGAAAGAATCAAAAATACTATGAAGCAAAGCGGGCAAGAACGAATGGTACGAACAACAACGCTTAAGTGAGGCTAAATTATTTACCTATGTGTTTCTCATGGACAAGCACGTCCTCATAACATAAAACGGACAAATCTAATTAAGTTAATTGAGCCCCCGAGAAGGCGTTAGTAGCAAACAGATTACGTTACACAAGATGGCCAAAACCCATTCTTGTAAAACAGATTCAACGTTTTGGCAAGGTCAAGGCAATTGGTCTGAGAAAGACAATCTGGAATTCAATCTAAAATTAAGTATTAACTAGTAAGTTGGTAGTAACTCGTTTATCTGCAGCTTGAGGCAGGGAAAATATGAAATTCGCTATACTCTCTCATTGCGCCAGACAATATCACCTCAACAGTTGACCTGTTCCAATCAAATTTCACATAGGGTGAGATTTTCAGCTGTCGACCGCACAACGGTTTACATATTATTGTCTGAAACCAAATCAGAAGTGGTGAATTGAAAAATCATAATAAGAGATTCATCAAGTTCGATCACACAGTAACACACTGGATGCAAGAGAAACTACTTATGTATCCCTTTCCTTTTCTTACCTTGAAACTCCACATTGGATCTTAGTGGCCTTGAATTACTATAATAACTAACATTACTACTGTATACGTATTATCAATATCAAGAAATTCATGCATCATGTAACTTCATTTTAAAGATGAAAACGTGCATTCAATAAAATAATCACATTTATTTATAAGCACCTGTTCATATGTTGGCTCATTTTTATATAAAAGTACAGGTATACGTAAAGTATAGGCCTAGACTTTTAAACATCGGTATCGACCAATTTCCTATCCAAATTTGGGGCCGCCGCACAGAAGCTGAATGGCCGTTTTAACTTCTACGGCGGCCCTAGGGTAGCTAGGTGACGTTAAGGGCCGTGAAAATTGCACGTATCGGTAGCCTACAGCTGTATTACATAAAAATCGATTCCGCTAAGACCACCGGTTAAACAGACCAGCCACTTGATGCGGTAAATTTTACAAGTTCCCAGAATGCAGCTATCACTGCCAACAGGTCAAGTTAGCATCGCCTCTATTTTACCACCTCGTCATTCAGACTTTGAATTATGAAATGCCCGCCTATTTAGTCGACATAAGTTCCCTTATATTCGCTCTATTACCTCTGCAATTATAACCAACAAAAAAAAAAAGACATGAAACGAAAAAGTGTGCTTATTAGCAATATTTTAGCATAGACTTACCTCAACCAAGTTTTTAACTTCGTTTTTATAAATATGACCAACTAGTTATAGTGGCCAACTCAGCTGGTCCCGATGCAGACAGATTAAACGAAATTGACTGAACAAAGTCTAAGCCTCCTTGGTCATGGCGTGGTGATCGAAGGGGACGTGTATGTCGAGAAAACGCAGGACTTGAACACAAACTTTTATACTCACGAGAAATGGAGAACAGAAAGTCGGGAAAGAAGTAAGAGAACACAATCGATTGTCAGTAAACCAATAATAGAAAATACAAAGGGCTAGTAATAAAAATGTTGAGAAGGCAAGGCTACCGAGACTTATAGGGTCTCCATTGGGCACCAACTCTGCCTCATCTCGATCCCCTGAGCGGATCTATCATTTCATGGTAGCCCTATGATGAATCCTACCCCCTGCCAGGACGGGTTGGGTTGCGAAGTCTGATCAAGTGCAACTTCAATTTCCGATTTGGCTGTTTCCGATTCCGACTTACTAAACTCTAAAATCAACCTGCCGCAACAGATTAATTTTCCGAGGCTCCGACTCTGGGGTCCAGGTAGTTTCAGACTCCAGTAAGACACCTGACCTAACAATTGTCCGGCTCCGACTCTGCTGAACGATAGAAATACTTGGGTCGTAACTTTAAATTAGATATTGTATGAAAGGAACGCTGCAGCGCATCAAGATACTATTTTTACTAGACTAGTCAGCCATTGAAGTGTACCACTATAATCAGCGAGGTAAATCGACAAACAGGCGAGAGGTGTCATATGTGAATGATTGATTCTTATGGCAGAGTGAAAAAAAGTTGTAGACACACTCATGAGTTGTGGTGTCGGGAGCGTTGACTGTTAATTGCGGAGACGTTTGAACGCAGCGCATGCTTACCAATGAACCGATTACATTAGCCGCACGATCTTCACCAAGCCAATATATCAGAATTTAAGCCAAACTTCATTACAACGTGCCCTTAATTAAGAGGTGAAAATAGATCAGCGGTAATATCTGAACCAATAAAACAAAAAAAAAAACACCGAGACTTGACACTTTCAAGTCTTATGGGAACGGGAGGTCATCTCTCTAATAAAACATCAAAATTTTAATTTTTTGATGCGTAATAGTTTGGTTAGGAAGTTTAAGCCTCCGTTTCCCAGCAGAACGATATCACGCAGCGGAAAGAGCAAGGGACATATAGTATGCCAAGAGAAACGGGGAACCCATGCACGAAGGTGTTCCCACACAGGATTAACGCGCATGGGAACAGCAAGTCGGGAAAGAAGAGGAAGAACAGAATAAAGCATACAAGTAGTTCGATACGTAAAAACTAGGCCTACTATAATGGTGGCCTACACAGGAGCATAAAATGCAACGAAAAGTTGAACAACCAAACCCAAGCTGTTCGAAACTCGCGCTGCAATACACAAAAAAGCAGGAGACGGAGCGGCAACGGGAGGCGGTCACCGAGCAACAGGTCGATACAATATACGAAGTGTAACCCGAGCCGTAACACCACGCCACATCGATCCTGCACAAAGGATGACCCGCGATGTTTCACACGCACAGTGCCAGTAACGACGGGGGCAGCTAAGTAAGATACAACCAAGTGACATCAGACACAGAGGTCAACTGGATGGGGTAAGGGTCTTGACAAAGCGAGCAGGAAAAAAATCGGGTTCATAAAGAATACAAGAGGGATTTAGAAAGGTAAGGTTCAATAATTACTAACTCTGTGTGTGAGGCGGAGAATGAACGTTTACAACATATTTTGCAGTGATGTGTACTGAGATAAACAAGTGATAGATGAATCTTAACAATTGAGAGCAGATCAAACTATACAAGATTAGCAATAGGTACCTACGGGCAGACTAATACATGAACATGAAGAACGCTTCGGTAACGTAGCCAAGCTAAGAAAGCAGCAAGAAAAAGGCTGTTAATAAAACCCAAGCGAAGAAACGCCTAGGCAGTGCAGCTTGGCACACGCTGTGCAAGACAACACGCCTGGGGAAGCAAGACAACATAGAAGAATACAGACAGCGTCCACCACAAGACGAGCGCACAACATCGAACAGGATGAACGTCACTTGCGCACTTGAGCTCCTCCATGAGACAATTACGTACAACAAAGCACAGTACCGTAAGGTGGCAGGCACTTCAGCAGCCGCCGCCACCGTCCGTTGGACACGCTACACGACACAACGAAAACTTGTGTGGTGGGGGACACGGACTACGAATAATCGAACTGTGCAGCACCAGAATGAAAATGACGTAGTTACTATCGAACATGAACATCTTGGAAGAGAGCAAACCAGTTAATGCATGCAGCACACGCTAAATGAAAACGATAAATTGGAGAACGAACAGGCGTAGCCTTCCAGTACTATAAGCGAAGAAAATTTCACTGACTACCGCTCCCTGTACGTCAGGGCAGTTCGTTACAGTGCAAGTTTCCTCATAACAATCACAAATTAACAATACAAAATACTGTGGGGCACGTGGATCATCTTTATAGTAAAGAAAATTATTAGAAACTAGACGGAACTTTTTCTTTGCAAAAATCACCGTCAATTGGCAGAGAAAATTTTAGAAAGATAAAGCAAATAAATAATGATAGCCGGTCTACGTCATAGCAGAGAAAGAGTAATTCTTCTCTTCCTATATTCATTTGGACAAACCGCCGCTTTAAGACAACATTCAATGACATCAATAAGAAGACAATAGGGGACCGCTGCCGACTCCCGCGCAGTAACAAGAGACTCCTGAGACGAGGTGAGGTAATCTAACACCAACAGGTGCCAAGGCTACTACATTGCCACACAAGACACCAGTCAAGAGCCATGCACGATGCAATATTACCTCTACAGTTATCACTGTCGGTTACACACAGTCAATAACAGTTTCTCCCAGTTGCCCTGGCAATTCAATTCCCCCGGGACTCCAACAGAAATTATTCCTCTAGACGAATATGGAGTTTGAACCAAACATAGCTGCAGCTGGTTACAGAGCAAGTCATTTGAAACAAACGTTGAATGCTGTCTTCGGAATGTAGTCAAGTAGAACGGTATTCCAATCATACCGCAATTGAACGAAACGAACCTGAATCACGCTCACCAATAATAATTGCTTATAAGAGTTAATCAAGTGAACCAGGTCGGCCAGTTACCTACCATATTGCAATGCAAGTGAGGTCGGTTGGGCGAACAACACAAAGGAATTTAACAGGGCCTAAACCAATGAAATCGGTCAAAGAGCGACGCAGCACCGCTCGACTACGCGCGCCCTTTCCGGTAGTTCGGGCAACATCAATTGCAAGTTAATCGTCTGCAAGACCCCCACAGACAGAACTGGGCTTATTGATCACCGAAGATATTTATAGGATCCTTAACGTGGCAGACGTCCGAGAACAACATAAAAACAACCGCTGGGCTGTATGACAAGCCAAGATACGCCGATTGTCAGCCAGATCAAGCCGATTGGTGCAGGACGATGACGTCATTTCATTGCCTCAGGATATTTCGGGAGTAACTCAGTTCGCTGAAGCTAGCCATGACATCACAAAAAAAAATTGAAACACTTTCAAGCGTCTTGTTTAATCGGCAAAAACAACGGAAAGCCTGCTTATAGCCCTGTACACGCTAACGACTTTTGTTGGCCCTAATAACAAATGGCCACTACTACGTAATCGTGGCTGTAATTAAAGCCTGACGTCATAATTAGAAAGGTTCCGCATTCGCTACTGGCACTTGCTAAGGTATAAACAACATAAAATAAAAGGAACTCAGATTTTCAACTATTTTCATCGAGTTAAATTTCGAGCCAACTGAAGCTGTGCCGCGGCCACGCAAACGGATTAGTTGCGTTGACTCGAGGCTGCAGGCGTCAATGAAAATCGTCAAGCGGGCATCGGGCTAAACAATGCAATGAATGCATAACACTAGTCAAAGTACGATTTTATTGATTTCGTCGCCAATAGACACAAATAAGATATCTTGACTAAACTATCCCCCTGATTCATCAAATTTTTTTCTCCCTTACAAGATAACTGATTTATTAAAACTATTATCTTATAAAATACCTAACTACATATAAGGTTCAAATTCTGGGTAGTAATAGAAAAATGGGTTTTGACTTTTGAGCTGGTATAACGGAGAGGTAATAACGGTACCTATCATAAATAACAACGTACGTACTAGCGCAATGTAAATTAGTATCATGTGAGTGGTTCCAGAAGATTTACTTCGTGTACACCTAGCCTTCTAGACAGAACGGACTGCAGGCAAGAGAAGTCAAGCGTATCGAACACTGACCGCAAAATTATGAGCTGCAAATGGCTCGCATTCGTACGACAGGAGATAAAATGGACCGCGCTCCTGACATACAACCCTCCGGAGACGGGCATCCAGCAGCTCAGTAACGTGTTAACGTCGAAATCATGTCCGGTGCGGGTGCCAGAAACATGCTACTACACGATTAGTGAGTAATAATCGCGATCTACGACTTTGTATCCTGGACAATTGCGAAGCGATGCACATAGTCAGGAACGACGAGAACGTAGATAACACGTCAAGCATGGTTTAGAGGCCCCTGTGCCGAGGAGAGCAGCCCATGGGTGCAGATGATTCAAGGCGACAGAACATACGAACAAGAAGTAGCAACAGAGTCTGAAGATGGGAAAGTAAAACGGACAAGGAAAGAGAGATCGACATACCAGACACACGTCGAGTTCAGCTAATCTAGGGAGTCTGCCGCTGCCACCATAGATAGCTACCAGGAATGGACCCTACCTCACACAAACATCCATGTCCGTTTTATGTGTTTAGAGCTATTACATGGTTCGACAATGGCGACAATCCACCTACGAACTTGTAAAAAGTCCTGCACATGAAAAACATGAACTGTCTTCATGTCAGCACGACAATAATACTATAGATAAATTATGAATGCCAAAGCGGTCCAATTTAAGATACAAACTAGAATTATAATGAAGGCACTGACTGATCGGAAATGCTTTGGAACTCAACAGCCGCGGTTAATGGGTTACTTTCAGCGGTGTTTCAGAAGGGCAGAGAAGAAAGACAATGTACAAAGACAAAGAAAATTATGATAATGAATTGAAGGACAATCCGAGCGTAGAGAACGCCGCGTATGGGAAGAAGACGAGTTAGTTCTTACGTTGTTCAAGCCTCTACCGACACTACTACGGTGTTCGAGACGGAAAATGTATTATTATTAGCTATATACTTAGTTTAACCTCCGTAGTCGCAACTCAGGCGTTCCAACAGAGAAACTACTTGTGCAGTATTCAAATACCGCATATTGGGTAGGCGTGGTGGCCTCGTGCGCTACTACGGGCACGGAAACAAGGTGCCAAGTATAGTAGGAGACACTCAAGTGGTCGGCTTCTTTTGTGTCCTTACACACGAGAGAGACTAGAGATGTCCCGCGAACCAGGTCGGCTATCTCGATCGACAGCCCACCTCACGGGACAGAAAAAGGAAAGTAGAGAACCTACCTAACTTTACAAAACCAACCTCGTCAGCAGAAAGTGCGGCAAGCTGCTACATCTCCTGCGGATAAGGCACTCGGGAACCTTAGGTGGACGGAAAATGTAAGAACATGTACATCGACAGATCCGTAAAACAATGTAGGAGTGTTTCCACATAGGATCAAAACGCACACGATTGGCAAGTTAGTAGATAGCAACGACAAAGAGCAGAGAAAAGCATCACCAGTACGAGTGTAAAAATAGAAGGTAGCAAAGTGGACACGATAGGCGACCCGAAAGCCTAGCTAGGCTAAGATAATCAAGAAAGACCCTCAAGGGGCGCTGCTCCCCGTAGCAGGATGAACGAACCGAACCATATTGCCTATAACTCATCCTATGGCCCCTGAGGCAACAGACAACCCAAGTTATTTTTGAAGGTGGGAAACACAATGCAATACTCTGCCGTTAGGTCATCATTTCCTACACACACATAATGTGTTCACAACAAGCAAACTACAGTACGTTACCTTTGATTATGCAAATACAGTTATTTTACTTATTTTTTCAAGATAAGTGTCAAACATTTAAAATGCTAATACTGTAGTAAGTTAGTGCACAGGTATGTTGTAACTATAAAAACATTAAGAGAAAAAAAAAACGGAACGATTTCCCAAGTTTTGGCAACATTTGCTTATCGCACGGGGTTCTGCTGTTACGCCAGATTATGCAACATCACTCTCTAGTCAACATGGGCGAAAAAAGCGGTCTAACCAGTGAAGAAAAGATCAAAGGGGCCTCGTTACTGGCTTCCGGTAAGACAACACTCGAAGCTTCCAAGGAATTACAGTGTGATCACCTAACAATTAAGGCTTATGCAATTGAAGGTAAGGTCAACCGGAAAACTCCGGATACCGCCTCTACGAGGAAACTGACTGCTCGGGATACGAGACATTTGAAGGTTTCTATGGCTAAAAAACAACTTTCTACGAGTAACGCGATATTTGAAGACGCGGGAGCCCCAATTCGAAGCAGAAAGACAAGATGTGAGGTTCTGCAGAAGCTAGGGAAAGTGAAAAAGGCAATTAAACGACCACTTTCTAACAAAAACTCATAAAGAAAATAGGGTCAATTGGGCTGAGAACAAGAAAACTGATTTCTCCAATGTCATATTTACTGACGAATGCAGAGCCCCTCTTGATGGTCCAGATGGATGGGAGTCTGGCTGGGTCCTCCATGACCGACCTCAACAGACACGACACGGCTTAAGCGTCAAAAAGGTGGTGGCGGTGTGATGTTTTGGGCCGGGATAGTAAGTGACACCCTTATTGGTCGATTTGAAGCGGCAGAAGGGGTTAAACTGAATGCAGAAAGGTACTGCCAGATTTATAAAGCCAACTTGATTCCATGGCTTGATGAGCAGACTATCGCACGCAGATCCACGTTTGTATTTCGGCACGATAACGCTCCCTCACACCGAGCACGGTACACTGCTAACTGGCTTGCGGATGGATGATTTAAATTAAAAAGGATTATGACCTGGCCAGCGAATAGCCCCGATTTAGATCCCATTGAGAACCTCTGGGCAATGATCAAAAGCAAGGTCTATGAAGGTGGTCGGCAGTTTTCGAGCAAAGTAAGCCAGCGGGATGCAATAAAAACAGCTGCAGATTCTATTCCACCATCTGAAATATCAAACCTGACAAAGTCTGTTGATAATCGCCTTATAAAAATAACGAAAAATGGAGGTTACCATGTCCAAAATTAATTTATGTTTACCACAACTGAACACTTATTTCAGTGTTTATTGAATTGTGTTGGCAATAGTTTCTTGGCTTTGGACGTTCAATAAAAATATTCATGTTCACTTGTATTCATTTCCTTTTTATGACGTTTTTATTAACTTGTTGCATAATCTGAGGTAACAGTAAACAAAAACTCGTAAATAAGCAAATTGTATGATAAACTTAACAAATGGCTAAATATTCATTTTAAACGTGCTGTTTATACTTGCAACATAGCCATACAATTAGTTAATAACTATTGATATTTCAAAGTAATATACTTATCTTGAAAAATAAAGTAAAAAAATTGTATTTGCATAATCAACAGTAACATACTGTATAACTTTCGCAAAATTATCTCACTACCTACAAAATTATCCCAAACTAGGTAACGTAGGCAACGCATAAAAGCAGGATTATATATAATAAAAATCATGCATACAATGAGAAGTAGTGCGTCAAACGCAACATCACTATCTCACAGACAGAACGCACGAGTTCATTACAGCGAATCTCCACAGAAGCGACGCTTCAATCGCATGCCCATACGTTATCATTGAGAACACTTGCCTCTTGTCAGACCAGCACCGCTTAGTCTTGGCTGCCTCTAAAAACGCCCACCTTCAGGAGCCACTCACCACGGTACCCGCATGAATCTTCTCGCAGAACTACAGGGAACCAAAGCAATTGATCGCTAAGAGGCAAGAACTCGACTAATATGGTAAGGCGCAGCAAGAGCCTGTCACACCGATACCTGCTGATATTGAGAAATATCAGTTTACTGAGAGGGAAACTGCTGGGACGCTACTGTTCCAGCGTAAAAAGAACATAGGACAACAGTAAAGCTTCGCAGCTGCTCAACTAGCAAGCTATTTGTGTAGTACTTAGCATGATGGCCTAAAGACAAGGATGTTTTGCGGTTTGTCAGTATACTGGGGTAGTTAATCCAACAATTAATATTTTTCGTTCTCGGTCTTGAGCAAATAAATGAAGTGTAAAGTCCTACTATGCCCACATGACTGATGAGGCAGGGCTGACTACCAAGACCCGGACAAAATGAATGAAGCAGCTGACAACCAAACTCTATTTCCGACCCATTAGGCTAAAGCAAAGAAGTGATGTGTAAGTTCTAAGAGCGCAATCTGATATTCTACCATCGTTCCCTCTGTGCAAGACGCATAATAGTGTAAAATGAATTAGGCCTATGCAATTCACGCACTCTTTGATCCACATAACTAACTACAAGAAATAGGAACATGAGAAGTAACAATTCTGTTCAAGCTTACCCAAAATTGAACCATACTGCGAAGCAAAAAAAAAAACGAAAAACGTGGAAAACTTAGTTAGCTATATGAAATCAACATCAATGGCCTAACCCTCGATACACTAGTGTACAGCGTGTATGTACCAAATAATGTTATCCCTGGGAGTAAGGCAAGATTGAAGGGTGAAATAAACGTAACACGACCCCATGCGCACCAGTAATTGTGCGGAACAGAAAAACAAAACGAATGTTCGTTTTCTAGCAACTGACACGAAGCCGAGATCGACACTTGGCACTCGTGCAATGTGAAACTTCCAAATACCGTGGAACCGCTCAGCCAATAAAACGTTATATGAAGCGCATCCAAGTTCCAGCAGCAAATTTCACCAACACTTGAACACAACAGCATGCTACGATACATTAAGAGAAACAGTGTCCAGTGCGGTGCTGTACGAATCAATGCGTGTTTATTCAAACATTCCCAGGTGCTACAACGGGGCTCCCAAAAAGAGAGGCATGGATGTCCAGAAACCGGGGAATACTGCGCATGGTAACAGCACACCGGAAAAAAGGAGAAATGACAGAAAGAATAAACACCGTCATGGATAGTGAAACGGAAGGAAGCACAGCGATCAAGGAAAAGAAAGATGTCGGGGGAGACCCAACTTTGTAGGTAGTACATTACTTGAACTATCCTATGGAATTTTGTAGCGGGCGCAATGACATGGAGTGGAATAAGTGCCTGACTAACATCAGCCTGTGAACCATACCATGCTCTTTGCAGGAACCGTAAGTAATATAAACGAGTAAAAATTACATATTACTTTCATTATGCACGGACAGGACAAAGTGATATCAAGAAAAGGCTTACTATGGGGGTTCTCGAGTAGAAAAGGCTCACTACGTGGGTTCTAGAAAAAAAAAGACCACTACGTAGGTTCTATAGTTCTCGTTTGACCAGCTACCGGCATGGCAATCAAGCATCCACAGTTAGCAAGCAAGCTTAGGCTGTCAAGAACGTCAACAGGCCTACCGCTGACTCAGCAAGCAATAATGCAGAAGCATGTCTTCATGATTACAGAACCGATAATGAACACTTCAAGAGAACGCTAGAGATAGGAACGTGCAGTGCAGTTGGATCTTCTATCAAATTCTACTCAACACAGGTTACACGAAATTCTCAGTGACCACAAATAGGCAAATCGTTATTTTCCCTGCACATTTCAATCAAATACATAGTTCGAAATCTGGTGTTCGTCTAAAAACTTTCATGGATGACATCCTGCATAATTGTAACACGATATAGGCAGTAGTTTACCAAGATATGCTGGATGAAAGCAACACCCTCCTGCCAACTGAAGTGATTCGCGAATATAAAGTCAAGGGTGCTAACAAACCACGACTCTATGTACATACCAATGCAGACTGGAATGCAGTTGTTACCTAAAAAGTGGAGCAGTTCAAGAAGGACAGGAGCGATTTAAAAGACAATAATGGAAGCCCACTGTGACTTGCATGACTGAACACAACACAAAAAGTTATGGGTATCAACTGCCTGCAGCACCGAGGTAGCCAACACTCAAGTTGATCATATTGTGAGTGCTTCTTATTGTATAGGAAACTATAAGTCTCCCTTACCAGTACAAATTAGCTGCTCTAATAGAGGAAGAGAAGAGACAAAGTATGCCAAGAGAAACGAAAATCCTATGGAGTAGGGTGTTCCCACACGGGATCAACGCGCAGAAGAACAAGTCGGGAAAAAAGAGGAAGAACGAAGGAAGCAGCAAGCCTGATAATATCATGCAGTAGGTATAGGTAAGTGCTATGTACACTGCCAAAGAAGAGTAGCTTGCACTCAATATATTTAGACCGCAATAGCCAGAAAAGCACCGATTGTACAGGATCCTTGCTCAACCCATCTCCAAGGCACGAGTACTTTCCTGTTAATTTTTCATTTCTAAAAACAAGAAATGAAGACACTTTGCTAAAGTAACAACTGTGCAGTAATAGGTACACAACATTCTAGCATAACCAAATACAAACATGGAAGGTTACTTTACAAAATGACAACACACCCTTTATATAGAGAAATATGATCCATATTTTCAAGGGAATGACAGGAGGCGGAGGAGAACTTCATCAAAACTCTCAACACATGAAGTAAGCATTCCTAAACACAGCACGGTGTTTCAAGAAAGAAAATGCGAGAGAGAGAACGGAGATGTAGCGTGCAGCAGGGCTGCAGAGTCCGAGGTTGAACGGTAGGGTTAGAATGAAATGGCCAAATGTGACTCCTGAAGTCTGATTCAAAAGTATTATATTTATCAAAAAAGCATTCTGTAAATATTATCCATGATTTTAGTGGATATACATAAATATTGACGTCTTTAGCTCGATACATATGTCTATTTTCGGTACCGAGTGGCAAATAGACGAGAGTTCAATTTGCTAAACAAAAATTAGTTGAGTTGAAGGTTGCATTCCTAAAAATCAGGGCTGCGGAGTTGTACGGATCAAGTCACAACTCTACTCTTGGTCCTTCAGTTTTCCAATTCCAAATCCTTGATACCATTAGTATTTAGCATGACTACTGACTAGCTAAACAAAATTGCTTTTTCCTAAAATACACACACATAGGGGCCTAGTGGGCTAGAGTAACTACCCATTTTTTTCACATTTGCAATATGTGACACCACTTTCATATATTTATAATTCATAAATAATTATCATCTAGAAAAACTGTTCACACAGTTTACTGAATACAAACATGTAGATCATAATTAAACTCAAGAAAATAATAGCTATGTTGGAATTTGCCATATAATTCTTTTTATTATTTGCAACATCTGGCATCTGAAATTAACAAGTTGGCCCATAAAATATTACTTAGAGTAAGCAAGACTCAATTCAGACTATGTACACACTGTTAATGGCAAATACAGTTTAAGCCAAAAACAATATTTGTTTTCATTTGCAGTATCTTTCATTATTTTTGCAACTAGGGCCAAAAATTTTAACTGAGTTAGCTATTCAAAATTGTGGATATTTTGTAAGGTAATTTTTGGGAGCTGGGCTCCAAATTCTGATGCAGACTCCTGCAGCAGTTGGGTTTTGGACTCAAACTCCCCTCAAATCCTCTGATTCTGCAACCCCCCCCCCCCCTCCCAAAAAAAATACAGGGCTCTCAATATCTGGCAATTTTGTTGGTCCAAATTGTAAGTCATTACCATCCTGTTGAAAACAGGGTTGTAGAGTCAAATGGACCAAGTCTGATTCCTCAGTTTTAGGCCTACCAGCTTTTGTCAACTTTTTGACAAACTCCTTGGACCCAAAAATGTCCACCTTGGACTTTTCCATAAAAAAGAAGGCTCATTTTTCAAAACAACTAAGTCCAGGTTTTAGCCTGTTTCTGACTCTTACTTCTCACCCAGAAAATTTACTGACACCGCTGGGATGACAAAGTCGGTCGGTGTTGGAGGATTTGAGCCAAGTCTAAAATCAAAACGCACTACCCCAAGCAGTCTGATTTTAGGGCAGGATTTCAACTACAGAAAACTCAAGAAATTACTCATAATTTATTCAAAATTTTTGGTCTTGAGTTAGAAAAAAATTAAGAAAGCTATTGATAAATTTCAACAAACATTGTTTTTTGGCTTAACCAAAGGGTTTGCCATTGACAGCAAGTTGATAGCTAGCTACGTAATGGAAGCAGAGTTTTGTCTAACGTCAATTATAGTATTTCTTATGAACTGACTTGACAATTTCAGTTCAGATGGTACAAATAATAAAGAATTAGAATGCAAATGCCAACATATTTCCTTAAGCTAAACAATAGTGCACATACTTGCCAAATGCTAATTGTATCAAGGAGTCAGATTTGGAAAAACAGAAGGACCAGGAATTGGAGTCGCAAAACTTAGAACCAGGAGTAGGAGTCGGACTTGATGCATCCATTCTCAGAATCCTGGCTGAAACTTGTAGAATAGCAAATGGAAGTGAACTCTCCAAGTACTAATTTTTTTTACATAAACATTTAACTCAGCAACCTTTATGCAAGATTTTTTAGGGCACTAAAATCAACTGGACAAAATAAATTATAAAAAATACACATAGTACAAATTAATAAATAAACCTTGATCATATAAAATGTTTGAATTTCAAGCACCAGTAAGCAAAATAGATTGAATGTTCCAATGAACACTTTTGCAGTGGTGAAGCGTAGCAGAGTACCTCTGTCGGTAGCACTTAGACTCGCATAGCCGAGGCTTCTCCATGACAGGAGGACAGGTCA
>LQNS02278159.1:4873590-4906686 GCA_001587735.2 Parhyale hawaiensis | reverse complement strand
GCCTAAATGAAATGAATCAAGCCGGTCTAGATAATTCAAGCCGGTGTAGATGATTCAAGCCGGTCTAGTTGATTCAAGCCGGTCAATCCTGGGTCCCAAATCTTAAATTACACCCTGGGTACGCTAGGCCTAACTACAGCTATTCTCGAATTCTAAAACTTTCGATAGGTTGTTCCAAAGATAAGAATGCAGTTCGTGAAGCTACTATTTGAGGCATTTTTCAGTACTGAATATTGACGCAAAACTTATTCTTTCGATCGCATTGGGCAAGCATACAATCGGTGTGCAACATGCTTGCTTACTAGGACGCTACCAAGCCGGTAGATCAGTGAATTCTTCCTAGCTAGTTACACTCTTTATAGGCTGAAGCAACTATGGAAAATAAATAATTGCTGGCAGTCTGCTACGGAAATCTTTGTGGAGCAATATGTTTCACAACCTTCGACGTAAATTCAACCATTCTTGCTTATCCTACACCAGCGGCGCCAGAAAAAGTACCCGCCTTTCGAAGAGAACCAAAAACCCTGCTTTCAAGCACAAGCAGACTTCGGGCGAACACGTGGTTTGCTGCTAACAATGCTTTTGTACAAAGAACATACAACACAATTTTATAGTATGAAAAGACAAAGATGCAGATAGTGTTCACAGATACTTACAGATGAAGGAAAATAGAAGAAATACACAAAAGAACGATGAAATAACACTTTAACCGCGCAACTGCCACACTCTCACGCTCCTCTAGTGAGACATCAACTGACTTAACCGAACAAAACAACGCACAGAAAATGGGATGTGCGTTTACAGAAAACTGCGCAAGGCTAACTGCTTTAAAAGGGCGGGAGGATGATTTGAGAAATACAATATTTAAAATAATTCTATATCTTACGTTTAAAGGCAATTTTTATGAATACTGTGTACATAAAAATATTAAACTATAAACTATATTCAGTTAACCACCAACAGCATTTCGAAAAGATTTCGCCTTGTCATGTACACAGTGCTGCCTCCAGTAACATCTGAGAAGATTAACAATAATTGAAATATCGTTTATATCATTAACAGTTCAATAATAAATATTGCCGTGTATATTCATTACACTTTCGCTTCTGTTTTAGCGCTGCCGAACATATGACGTCGTTTACAACAGGGAGAAATCCCGCTAAAAGCTTTAGTTTTTGATGAAATGAAGGAATAAAAAGTTGATGAACATACATTAATTGCATCAATAATCAGCCACGTTACTATCGCTTTAAACTGCCGAATAGATACGAGTTCTATTCTAAAGAAGTACTTATTACAGTGATTGTGGTAACCGTCGCAGTAGCTCAAAAGTTGACAAAAATCCCAACGATAAAACACTGCATTCACTAACTAGAGCATTCTGAGAGCGTATACCTCCGCCAAGCAAGGTAACGAAAAATTCAAGTTGGCTCTGAAACCATGATTTTCTTTGTATCAACCCCAAAATCTAATGATTTGTACTGTTTGATAGATTAACAATTTCTATAATTTTCTTGAAGATCCGTTCATAACTTTTTGAGTTATGCTGCAAACAAACATTACAACAAACATAAGTCAAACAAACAGACCAACCGATCATCACCAATATCTAACCATTTACTGTATGTGTTTTAGCATTACTAACAATTGCTGTAAATTTAATGAAGCTCCGTCTATAACTTTTTGAGTTATGGGGCTAAAAAGCATAGAATCAAACAACGACAAACAAACGAACACACATCATCACAAAAATTTGGTCCTTTGCTCTTCGTAATATACCTACCAACTCATATAAATTTGATGAAAATCCGTCCATAACTTGTTGAGTTATTGTACTAAGAAGCAATAGGCAGACAAACAAAGAGACGAACGGATTTCCACCAAACGTTAATCATCTGTTGCTGTTAACATGCCTAACAATCCCTGTAAATTTCGTAAAGATCCGTTCATAAATTTTTGAGTAATATTTGTGACAGACAATGAGACAACGAGACAGACAAACACGACAAAAACAAAACCTCCTTGACGTAGGTAATAAGTCAACACGAGAGCGAAAGAAGCAATGTTAATGAAGGAACACCTATGGTGTCCCTACGACAAATTAGAACTTTTTTTCAACTTTAAATCAAATTCGACACCATGTGACAGTTTTAAAATCCCACATATACCATAAAGCAATCGAAACGGGTACACCAAAATAAACAGTCGGCAAACGAATTATGACTGCAACGACAGAACGTCGATTAGAGTAAAATTCCGATGAAATACATGAAGACTTTAGCAATGTAGTACGGTTTACCATGAAATGCAGCGCCACTGCCTGCATTTCACTTCAATATCACATAGAAGTATGTACTTTAAGAGGGCGAGTATTGGCTCAAGTAATAATCAAAGAAGAAAAAGTACTATTGCAAGCATAGGACGGCTTGATCAATAAAAAATAGAGAGAGAGGAAGAAGAGCAGCGAGGTCACAGGTCTTTGTTAGCATTTCAGTTATTCCGCTCAAGTAATGGAGAGGCATCCTGGAGATACAAAGCATCGCGGCCGGAGAATTAATACGCCTACCAATGAATGCCTTTGCAAATGTTATACAGTAGAAGTTCCAAATACGCGTGATTGAGACAAAAAATATCGTGAATTAGGTCAAGGAACACAGCTTGATTTTGTAGGGGAGCGAAATGGCAGCTTCCGCTGCACTTACACTCACGAGAAAACAGTGACAGCAACGTGTCGAAGACGAAGCGTGTTACATCTGTACGGAAGGCTCAAATAAGGCGATGTGCTAGCATGGAAACGAGTGAAATTTTTTAGCACACATGATTAATTGAAGCGAATATGAGCTAACAGTGCCTCTCTAAGATGCTTGCAACGACTTGTTACATCTTTAGCAACAGCGTCACGCTAGAAGAGTTGCTGTAATACAGATAGCGAGTAATTACAAGATACTAGCCATTCCACAAACTTGAGAAAAACACGGTGGAGTAGCCGCTTGCAGCATGCAGACCGGCCACCGAACGACGCAAGCAACAGGAGGCCAGCAAAGCAGAGGCGCGATATACCGTTAGAGTGCGGCAGAGGTCAAATAGACGACACATGCCGGTACGAGCAACGGTTCTCTATCACCAGCAAGGCATGACGTCTGTGTGCAACGATTTCGTAGAGTACAGAAGCAACATACCAGCTGCTCATAGACTGTTGAGCTTTATAATAGCTTGTATTTTTGCTGTGTCAAGGTTTTATTCTTGTTACGTTTTCTAACGTGAAATACGAGTTCGCTCTTTTGTATCTAGCTGTAACTAAATAGAAAAAAGTGTTGCGACACAATCAAAACTGAAACATAATAGACACGTATCATCTAAATCATATTAGTTACAGTAACAAGCATAGGAATTAAATACATCTCACCGTACCATCTTAAAATTCGTTATGCTACATATGATCAGGAGAATACTATAGAAGACACAGCAGTTTTACGCCTTGAATTCTCTGAGTGGCCGATTTTCGAGGAGATGAAACCGTCAAACACAATGAATATAGAATTCTGTTGAAGTGAAAAGGTCCGCCCAACTGTGACAAACAGCAACAAAGTGCAGTACAAAGAAATTACACTTCGTTTAAATATAAGCAAGACAACATAACACAAGTCAGTCATAAAACTTGGGCTTCTTCCATCTCTTGTACCTATTAGCGGCCAATAACTTTCTTGCACTATATAAAATACCTTTTTGCCACGATATAAAATATGGCACGGAAGGATACATGAATGCCGCAGAGACCATGACTTGAACAACTTTGCGTATGAACCAATTTTCGCTTCCTAATTCAGTAGCTAAGAGATATATACCATAACTAATGAAATGCCTATAGGCTACACAGTGTACGGACCCTCCTAAAACAGAAAAACTTTGATTTTTTTTAGTATTATAAGAAGTTGATTGTTTTCTATTCACTTGCACTTTACTTGTATAGATCGTTGGTATCCTATTCAATGTTCCTCTTCTAGCTTGGTCTTAGTACGGCCTGGAAACTTGAGAAAAGTAACCGAGGCATGCAACACAAAGTATCTTGGGTTAATTCATCCCATGCACGAACAAATGTTCGCTTGTTATGGTGCACAACCCTTTGCCTTATGGAAATACAGTATTGAGAAAACCACTGGGAATAATAAGTCACAAATCTTTGCCAATGAAAGACAAATTGGTTCTATGCCCGTGTGGACTACCTTTATGGAGAGTGCATGGACGATCTGCCTTGTTGAGAGATTGTCTTGAGATTTTTGAAACGCTGCTGGGCTTTTGCTAGCATAGCAGTCATTATTGCAGAACTTATTAAAAACTATAATTTTAGAAACAGAAACTTTGCATACCATAGTCCCGACTCTATAAGCCGTTTCGCACTTCAAAACAAAAGAAGCCCTAATGCAAGGTGGCCATCAGTAATGACTCACTTCCCTCACGTTGTTCTAGCTTACAAGACCGGATTTATGAGGCCTGGTTCCCGGCACACCATAAAAAGAGCCGATCGCATGTACCAGCATACTATAGAACGCGCATCGTACAACTTCGTTCATAAATGACGGGCTTCAAGGCAGGTTCTCCAGGTCCGTGATAATCCCACAAATTCTTTATCGGTCCGACCACAACAACACTGCGCCACAATAACTTGCTGCAGAGCACTTCAACAAGTTCGATTAGTACAGAAGATACGATTAGCTATCTTAGTGAACATCCCTTAGATCGGCACAGCAGGTTGTCTAGACCACCAACCATAAATGACTTGTACTTGAATCGAGGCATCGATCCACCCCACCACACATGGTGCCCAACTACTAATGAATGGGCTTTGCCTGGAAATGGTACAAATGAGAACCATATTCAACAGAATCAGCAGCGCTTATGGATGCCAATAGATACAGATCAATATCTGCAAATGCAACTAAATTTAAAAGAAACAGTGAAAAAGTAGCAGTGGCATTAGAATTTATGAGCTACACCTTTAGAGACATTACAACCTCTGACAAAAATAACGACTTCGCAACAAGCGAACGTCACGAAAGCACAGAAAACTGCGCGATGGAGATCTCAAATAAAGCCCAATTGACTAATAAAAATGAAATAGTGAGGAAAGACGAAGTTACAGTATGCAGTATTCTCACCTCCTCTGGTTGACTGTCATAGGAATGAGAGTCGGCAGTGTCTGTGCTGAAGGGACGTTTCATCTTTTCGATCTTTGGACAGCGAACGATTTGCCTCTCAATAACAGCAGGGACAGAAGCGTCGACTGGAGCAAACCTAATAACAATTACAGCACCTTCAGTTCGAATTATAACTGAGCAAGCCCATCAGCTCTCAAAGTTGATTGGGAGATAATAGGTACAGCGCTTCCTGGCACTTGGGACAGTTGTGAAATCAATCCCTTGAGTAATGACAGAAATTTCTTCATGTATGAAGTGGAAGCAATAAATATAATATGAAAATTAAACAGCACTGCAAACAGAAAGCAAGCAGAAACAAAACGTAACTTAGAAATAAGACATAATAAGTAGAATATTTCACACTGAATCAATAAGACAAAAAATATGAAAGTGCACACGGTGAACTCACTAGGTACAGTTAATGGAACCAAAGAATTCAACCAAATACATTAGGTTTTTGATTGCCTAGATACCTGGGTTTTCATGCTAAACCTAGTACAAGGAGAAAACTCTCCAGTTACTGCGACGGCTAACTCCACTAGAAGCACTGAGCTTTAAACTATACTAAGCGAAATCTAAGTTAAACTATTCAACTGTGTGTACTATAGTTAATCAGTAAAATGAACGTTTCTGATCCTCGTAATCAAAATGTTTTGGTTGAATTACATGGTAACATTAACCAGTAAGACTAAATTCTCTGTGTTCACTGTGCATGAGATAATTCAACATAAAAATAACCCTCTGAATCAAATAATAATAATAATAATAATAAAGGTAGCGGAATCTTTCAAGCTCAACAATTAACGTTAAGAAGAAATAAGGACTTGTGTAAGGCAGAGCAAGTGACACAAGCTCCTATACAATGATAACGAGACGTTAGCCGTAAAAACACGATGTAAAGTTCTTCAAGCATCCAAAAATATATAACTTTGCGGATAAAATGTAATACCGAAATTATTTTGCATGAAAAGTATATACTTCGTATGGAAACGCAAACTCGAAGGTGAAGTAAAAACATATCACAGGTGAGAAAATAGGTGAGAGGCGAGACATTGGATAGTTTATTCACTAAGAATGTCAACATGAAGCGATGCAACCAGAAATCACACCTTAAATACGAGCAACATGTAAATGCGCGCATGAAGCGCAATGCAAGCACGTGGAAACAATGCAAATTTAAACATTTTAGTAAACCTATCACACTTCGCGATGAGTGTAACTTACGTATGCGATGAAGCGAGACGGTGGATAATCATGAAAATAATTACAAAAATTACAATCATATTACAAATGACAAAGTGACTTCTGGATTCAGTGGGAAAACTTTAAAGTAATTAACCCAACGCACTCATATCTAGCGTCCATCTAACCCTTACGTGGCTAATTTTAATGTTACTTTTCGTAGAAGTTGGACCATTTGCAGCATCCGCAGGTCCGTGCAGCAAGTACGCAAGGCTTAACCCTTCCTTATACCCAGTCCACGCTACCCATCTACGAGGGCTCGTTCTCCTCTAGGAATGAGAGAGGAGAATGAACCCTTGGAGCGAAATAGCTTGGCCCGAGGGAGATAGGATTAATAAGAGGACGTAGAAATAATGTTGGTGCCAGTGAGACGATAACACTTGGGTATCAACGACTTAACCAACTCTATGTGTTCGATGCATGAAATCTACGAACAAGATACTGCATTGCAAGCTCAATACGGAAGTGCAATGCAAGGAAAAAAAAGTGCCTATGTAAAGAAATTATTGGGGTATCAGAGCCGAAATGATGTACGGAAGCACCAACAAAATTGATAAACCTGGGGAATATCAAGACTTACTCACTACAGCCAGAATGCATTCACAAAAACCCTTGTAAAGCCATCAATTCGGGTGGAAATTACTGCATAGGGGACACGGGCAGCCGCACGGACGGCTTTATTTATAGGGATTATGCGAGCGAGAGATGGGCTGTCAGAAGACTCATTTGTTTACAGGCCGCAACAACCCACGTTGCCTCGCCCACTGCAGCACGACATGCACGACCCACCCCACGCACGTGTTGCTACAGCCATCTCCGAAACTGGACATGATTTGGTTTTTATACCTGACCAAACTAATAAAGCTTACAGCGACTTCCCTGTAGTAATGGCGCCAGATAATATAGCTGGCCGTGGTTATACTTGCACTCTGCAGAAATAACGCACTTTTGTTCTACGTTGGTCAGTATAGCTGTGATTCCACTAAAACAAAACGAAGAGATCTTTATGAATTGTCAGTTGGCATGAACAAGTAAAACGCCACCTCGTCCATCTATCTTCAAAGCATTCAACTCTTAGATCACGAGTCCCGGTACAGGCTGATGGATTTCCGGTAGTGCTATGGGTAATTGTGCCACAATTATTCCGAAAAAAATATTGGAATTACGTACGAACAATCACGAAATAAGCTTCTACACTCAAAGATACGGTATTTGGCTGACATGAAGGCAGACGGTATAGTACTGGGAGTCAGAGAGCTGATGACACCAGCACCGCATAATTAGCGAACCTTCACGACCACGAAATGTAACAGGTACCGTACGTTATTGCGTAAAGGCAATGCTAAAATATCTCAAGTGGGTTCACTGTCATCGTATTTACTGATGCAATTGTCACTATTGCTGGCAGTATATCAATCAAATATACAAAAAAATTATGGGAATTAAACTGAATGATTAAGAGTGTACGTACTTTATTCAAAAAATTTAGCCCAAAATAAAATAACGTAAGAGAAATGGAAAGTTAAAAACTGTGAAACACTCTTTCTATGCTTATTATCACTGATATGTTCTGAGAAATAGAACATACAATGTCAAGTCAGATATAAAGGGCACAACATGATTGTTGAAATGAATATCTTTCAAGTAAAATCCTAACACTGCATGCTCACTCATTGGATACTCCAGGGTATCTGAAGTATCGCATACGATCGTTCCATCATCTTCGCATCGTCTAAAAAAAAAAAAGTACATAAAGATGCGACAATGCGGAACCAGTCGCGTGCTCGGCGAACCATGAACATTAGCGCTCGTTCTAAAGGCGATATTTTAGATATTTTTATTCTTTAATTACCTAAACCGACACGCCTAGTTCTTGAATTTTAACCACATCTTTACTTTTTTGTTTAAATATTTTCAAGATAACATACGAGTGCTGCAACGAGTGAGATAAGTAAGCTTAATACTCGCAAGGGTACTCCACACAGAGAAGTTTTCACTTTTCAAGTTAGGACACATTGTCGATGATTTATATAATATGTGTATTCAACGAAATGTTAATCGAAAAGACGGACCTCTCGGCCAAGCTCATTAGCCGGCTAACGTATAAGCGTGCCACCGTTCAGAGAGTAGGCCTATGCAGGAGTTAACCAACTAAGAAACGCACAACTTGGCGTGTAGTTTTAATAGGAATAATAAAACTAAAGCATCAGTACAAAAAATAAATTATTAGTGGAAAGGATTCATTTTCACTTGATACAGCTAGTAGCACTGTCATCCGCAGCCCCTGGAGTGGAAAACTATTTATTACCCTCTGTCAGTGCCACGTACGTACTGCCTAGAGTCCCGTAACAATAAATATCTCTTGCTTTTGACAACAGTTTGTGATGTTCTGCGTGATGGGCTCGCAAAAACAACTAGAAAAAAAACACAATGCAGTACTAAGTTTGCACGCAGTTTTTTCGGAGAAATGCAAGACGTATCTCTGAGATAATTTAAAATTTCCAAAATCCATATCGTGTCCTGAAAAATGTCTACTCTCGATTATTATGGTCGACGAGGAACAAAGGAGCCACATCGTCTACGAGACAACGGTTCTATTACGGGTATGTTCTATACTGGTATCCATTTATTCAAGTTATCGTGCCACCGCCTTCTCGTATATCCGTTGTTGTGCCCAGCGTCTAATTTTACCGCAGCGTCGTTTACGTTTATAGGCGACCTTCGAAGGCGGAAGGTGTTAAATATTGGACCGGACGCCTTTACGAGGGCGCTGATCAGCGACGGGAGCGGCATGTGCTTATTTGCCGAGTGCAAAGTGCAGGCCTGCACGACAACGCGATTACGCGCCCGACCTGCTCGTACTCAGACGCTGTTCTTGGAACCTACCGTGCGCCTGAGTACGGCGCGTCTGTTCGCCCATAGCAACCGCCGCCACGCACTCATGTTGACAACCATCATATGGAAGGGAAAACAAAATGGCACGATAGTCTATCAACAAGCATACAGAAATATAAAAAGTTATGCTGTAGGATACAGTAACAATCATATTAAGGGGAAACACGAAATCGTACAAGGGACGTAAAAAGCAATTAAATAAAAAAGGGAACGAACTCACGCGACGGGGTAAGGACGATTTCATAAAAAAAAAAAACAACGGGTGGGAGTGCGGGGAAGCCTGTCGATGATCATAAAGGTAAGAGGGGAAAATGAGAAATTATAATGCAGGCTGGTAAGTGACAATGATTAATTACACCAAAATCGTGGGAAGTGAATGACCAGCAAACAGGAACACAAAATCACGCGGAAATCCAACTGACGATACCACGTCGTGAATAAAAATACGGCAATACACTGCAAAAAAGACCTCCATACACGACACAATTATTTTATAAATATGAAAAATACCGCGCCAGAGCGCTAAGGGACAACGCAACTTCTTGTACAGACCAGATCGATGTATAAATGCCCAGATGTATGAACAAAATTACAGTGAAGCTCATGCACTAAAAAAGCAGCTAAAGCATTAGCTCGATGACGTCGAATTCAGAACGCAATATGTACAGTAAATGTAACGCGGCATCAACTTCGTGACACTAAATCACCGAACGAAATAAATTCAAAGGACATTCCAAGACACGCATACGTGTTGCGGGGTCATGGGCACTGCAGCACCAAAGGGGGTAGTATTCAACGCACAGTAATGACGGGTATAAATCTTGGGAATGTTTAGGTCGGGACGTTCTATCAGCGGGCAAAATCGACAGACGTCTGGTAACTGGGAGGTTGACAGGTGAGGCGCGACACCTGGTGGTTCTGGCACCGTAACTACAGAGAATAAATAAATCTGGCAACAGTGCACTTGTCAACACCCTGTGTATACGCAGGCAGTTGATAAAATAAACTGCAGGCTGAACAGCAGCAATTCTATTTCGCACGACATAGCACATGTGAAAAAAAATAATTTGAATTAAAGCAATGTACGGCAGGTATGCATCACGTGCAAATCGCGGAATCAGCTTTGTACGGAAGAATCGCCGATAAACAGCAAGAACAGCCAATAATCAGTTAAGAACCCTTGAACACAATGATGATTGTTAATGTAACGCAAGTATATATCTGAAAACGTAAAAGATGCACTTGCTGTTCACCAGAAAGAAGGGGAGAAATGTGGAGCAAGAAAGACGTCCCAGAGACAGGAATAACTAAATCATATGGGCCTATACAGTAGACAGAAGAGCGTAAGTATAATAACTTCTCATCGAAACACCATTAATCACGAACTAGATTCTTTGCATTTACTTATTCTTTGGATGAAAAAAAAAAATGGGTGCCGGTAGAGTTATTTATGTAGCCCACTTGATATCCAGGCACGGGGGTGTAGGTTAAGCGGCACCTAGTTTAGCATAATTGAACCTGTCCTAACTTATTCTTACATATTCTCAGGTAGACTACATATATACCGTACTACATATACTATGATCAAAACATGTAATAACAGTAAGATATTCCAGACAATTCCCGAGAAAATATAGCAATCGGAGTAACACACGCGTCACACAGGAGTACACAAACATACGAACAGATAATTTTCCATTATCTGTACACAAAGCTAATGCAGCTTTTAATGACACGTGCGAAAATTCCAATCTAGAGCACACGGAGGCCATACACGACCATGGCACAAGTCAGCTCCACACTCGTGAGGGGAGAGGGCTCTGAAAGCAATTCCAGCGTCAATGGAGCGTGCGCTGCTGACTTCCAGATTGCTACACTAAAACCCAACATATTGCGACATGCGGCGTTAAATGCGCGCCCCGAACAAAAACTCGGGTTTATATCACATGACTGCATGACTAAGCTGCGGCCAAGAATTGTTCAGAACGCAAGTGAGATCCTAAGATCGCTTCAATTGCTGTACGGAGAACTAGTCCACGGTGCAGTGCAAAATGAGGTTGGGTTTAATGGAGCATGGTCAACTCCTTGTATTACTATAGTGGCTAATATAAGATACCGGAAACTCGGCGTTCCGAATCCAAAATGGGACTCGCTTCATGTGTTCAACGCAGGCTATGAAAACTGCAACGGTTCACGTTACCGGAGCTCTCTAGCCAGTTATTCTGTGATGCTAGCTGAATTAAAGCCGAAATAAAATAGATGAAACGTTTACGCTAGTGCTTTCCAATAACAAGCAAGTCATATCTAACGAACCGACTCGAAAAACGCACCAGCTACTGAAATTCGAAGGGATGCACAGCTCGAAAGACAGGAAGCATGAAGAGCACAGACGTTGCACCGAAAAAATACGTATTTTCGTATAATACAAAACGCAGTCTGACGCTAGAGATACGGAATGTCGGAAGAACACTCATCATTGCGCATAAAAACACAGGGTAAAAACTAATCAAATGTAATTCGATGCATACAAGGGGACGGGGAAATAAATAGAAATAACATATTGCACGGATCGCAGTTTCCCGCAATCACCGAAGCTGCGTCCGGCATCTATAAAATGCCGCTCGTATGGCGAACGTGAAAATGACAGCGAAAGAAGCCGATAGTGAGCAACGGGTCCGATAATGTCAGTCAATTCACGGTCGACTTTATCAGCAGAGTCGCCCTTTCGCCACCCTCTCGTCATTCGCCTCTGGAAAGGCGAATAATATGAGCAGGTGATTCAACAGGCGACACTCGTGTTCGCTGGGACAACAGTGAATAAAAAAAATGAGAGAAAACAGATGCAATGCAAAAGACAAAGATGGATGATGTAGAAAGCAATGATTAGGTTTTTTGCGAGTAAAATCAAGGAAAGGTGAGTGTGATAACATAGAAGAAAATACTCTAATATGGTGACATTCCACAATAATTAATGGACAGAATTCGTGTACAAGAAGCACGAATCTCAAATAGATCATAACGCTTGTTTAGGTATAACCTCCCAACAGTCATTTGCACTTGAAGAAATCAGTTTTAATTCCAGCAATGTAGGTAAGGTTACTGCTCTATTGAAGCTGCACGATATTTCAAGAGAAGGGAAGGAAGAAACATTTATTGGTCAGGATGGACTGAGAACAGGAAACGGAGAATTGCACGGGAAAGAATAACAAGTCAGGAAGGAGATCACGAGCAAATAAGAAGGAAAAGCAGGCGGCCAAAAAATGAAGGAAACTAATTGTACGCGGAAGTGAAGATGATACGAAAGCCAGAATTTGGCTCTAGTCGCTCACTTATTGAGCTCGGAGCACCGCTAGGGCGCGCTCCTCGCCTAGGCTTGAGTAAGGCTGCGTTCCTATCTTGGTAGTCACTCGAGTAAATGAAAAAGTTGTACCAATTTTGAATCACTTAAGCCCGAGTAAATAATTTTCAATTCTCTACAAAAAAAAAAAAAAACGCCTGTGAATTCACAGTAGACGTTACGCAGCGACGCTTCAATACAAGTTTGCAACAAGTTGGCCAATACAAGTTTGCAACATGTTGGCCAATACAAACTGAAATAAAACGTTGCGGCAATGCTTTCGTACATGAATAAAAGGACACAAAGTATATTAAATAAGTGCATTAAATGATTGAACGTCGCGGATATGCAAGGCACGTCACTCAAACGCGTAAGCGCCAACAAGACATGCTACAATGACCAGCGTTATTTCCCTGTTGCAATAACGTAGACGTTAACATGTACGAGAGAACATTGTAGCCTTTCAAATGAATCGGAAAAAAATGCCAGTAGAGATGGCAAGTGTGTCGGAAGTCAAAGGGGTGCTAAGAAACTCTTGACTTGGCGTAAAGATAAAATAAAACGGTAAAATGACCATGCGTTAAACTTGAAAAAATAAATCACGATGTTTTTTTTTTCCGGATCTAAAAATAGTTATGCTACCTCGCTTGAAAAGGCAACGGTTTCCTACCACTGGCCAAGAAAGTCTTATCAATGGCGGCAGGTAATTTGTCCCGCAACGCGGCCTAATTAACTACTTCACATAGGTACATTGAACATCAATAAAGAAGGATTTTGAAGAACCGTAGGTCAAGTTAATTTCATACTCACAGGGGCACCGGAGACGGGGGGGGGGGCGCAGGTTCATTCCTTTCCAGAAGAATGATTATTTTGCTATACTCGGAATTACAATATTAGCGTTTCTGATGCTTTAAGTCTACCCCGTGGGAACTAAGTTAACAAGCTATGCCCCAGGACAGTCGCAGGGTCATAATTCTCTTATATGAACCTTTCATCTTTGACGCCGTAGATCTGACAATCTGGGGTTGACTACGTAAAGTTATACACTACTCAAAACCTAGCGTGCGCATTTCCAAGTGAAGAGTCTGATCGAGTTGACATTACTAATACCTATCCGTTCAATGAATAGAATAGGGAGTAGCCGCAACGGCCAGGGTCATCTCAAGGGGTGCTCCTAAAATATATAGTTTGGCCACGCCATGGTTAGTTCAATCTAAATCCCATACAATTGACAAGTCAGTTATTAGAGTAAAATGAGTAATACTCATCGACAGTATATCCCGATATGATTTTGAATTATGATAACCAACTGTTCTTCCGTCTCCAAAAATGCAGACGAATTTCCAATAGTCACTCTAAAAGTTTTTGTAGCTTTCGTACATTCCCCAAGTTAATTTTCAAGTACGACCAACATAAGTGAGTTCCAGTACAGGAATATAGAAATTCATTCCAATACGTAACTGTCAAACTCAATTCGTTGTATGATTCTCACATTAAAACGCATTTTGAGTCTCGGATACAACGTGCTGCTCCAAGGCACTGGCTGGAGCGTTGCAGAAAAAAATAAAAATAAAATAATAAGAGCAGCCTTCCAGCAGTGAGTGAGCTAAGTTCACTCGATTACACATCATTAAATCTATAATTCTTTAGAAGATTCTCTGAGTTAAAGCGTTGAAGTATAATCTGATGCTCCGAGACACTGACACAGTGTTACCGAACAAGTTTAAAATACATTAATCGGTGTCTGAGGAAGTGAGCACTGCAAACATCAAGTGTTGAGCCTATTGAGCTGATGCGCCATACTCATGCTGGCGCAGTTCGTTCACGAAAGCCATGTAAACATTGACGCGACGGCTATAGTTCGCATACCTGCCGCACTGAGAAGCCTTAAATTATTACACCAATAATTGATGCACAATAAGCGTGACAAAGAACTGATAGGGGATTGCTAAAACTTGCGCTATTTGAATCTGGATCAACTCCTACGGCTACCGTAATATATTTCTAATACTGTACGTCCGGTTAGATACGAATATACAACAAACCCTCCGTTTCTTAACGTATCCTACCGATTTAATTTAGAAAGGAATGGACCTAGTTTAACCCTATACGTATCCTACTGATTTAATTTAGAAATGAATGGACCTCGTTTAACCCTATATGTACAGGGTCATGTTACTCGCAATAACGGCTGTTTTTCCGCAGGAATACAATAGGACATAGAACCTGTTAACCTAAAGTACTCAGCCCTGTATGAATAGGATTAAATCGTATCAGACGGAGAACGTTTTCAGTGTTAGGGTTGTTTAAATGACAACTATTAGTACGGTAACATTCGATAACTACCTTCACTTAGATATTTAGAATCGTCGTTGGCGACATCTCACCTGCGAGATCATGACAAAATATTTACATGTATTCGCCAAACTAAAGTCCCTGCTGAGTGCAAGTCATAACAATATAGTGAGTTTAGAGACGATACATCTTAGCGAATGGAGACTGGCAGCAATATAAGCTAGAGAACACAAGATAGCATACGACAGCTCGCGCGTTACTCTTTAAGGAACCGTGAACTACAGTATCTTGAATTATTTAATTAATTAAACAAAGACGAAAATGCCGTAGGACAATATGGGAATAGCTATTGCATGCTGAAGCTTGTGTTCATATCTTCAGGTAAGCTAGCCAATAAAAAGCCGTCAGCGTAAAATATGCCGCCTCAAGTGCAGAACTTCGATTGATGTTCACCATCATTGTCAGATCCGACAGCGATGGTATGCAGGGCGGAAAGCACACATAAATAAGACTATGCACGCTTGCTGGAGTTCATCTGAGAAGTGTGATGAATTCTTCAAACTTAACCATTGAATTACGCCAATCGTAACGGGTAAGCAGTGCCCAATAAACATTAGAACTTGACTTTCTCGTAGCACCAGCGCCATCAACTGGCACACGGAAATAAATTTTGTAACACAAAGAGTAACTACAGACATCAAAGACCCTTGATACCGAACACGTATGTAATGCGAAGCAAGCAACCTCCTTCCATTGATTCAAACAATTCACGATTCTATACAGCATATCCTGTAATCAATGTTCGTTGCTTCCAGTTTTGCCGCACGAGCATGTGTCATCCCTTCTGACAAGAAAATATTCCTCGTTCAGAAAATCTCACTTTTTTCCAGCATATGTATGCATTTATAATATAAATGCGATTCTTTCAGTTATTCTCAAGTTGCGTGCAACTGTGTTTCTTTTTTTTTACACACAGCGCTTGTGTAAAACAGACGCAGTGGTGGAAAAGAATACGATGTGTCACCCGCCGATACAGGTAGTATTGTAATTCATCAGCAATTCCAGGTACACGTTTTTGTTGATGTACACAGCGAAGCAGCATGGCACCGCGCCCATGTTTCGTCGAATACCTGATCGAGGTCGTATAGCCTAGACAAGTGACTTTCCAGCCCTTGTCTGGAACGCTAATACTACACTGTGTACGGTAAATAGCTTTGCCGTATTATAATAATACGCTTATCAGAAAACACTTTTAAATCACAATGATCTGAAGTTTTGAACCCTTTAGTTGTTGTAATGAGCTCATCAATTTTGCTAGAAATGTTCCCTACAGTTTTAGTTCGGCGTACAAGCGAGTAAGAGGGCCAGCTCAGTTTCATAAATGGTAGACACTATTGTACAGCGAGGTGTCATATACTTGAAGGTCAAGTGACTTCTTTTCATCGCATGTTTTATTCACTGTTTCAGTAAGACATGGAAATAGGCGCCCACTAAAAACCTTCCACCGCATGTTGCGTGACTTGTATAGAATAACAAACATCACAACACAGCCTTTCACTCTTTAAAAAGATATATTCCTGAACGGCAGCTTGCTAACAAGCCTAATAATTGAAGGCAGTCAGTGCATTTTTCGCCCAGGTCTAAACCCGTAGGAAGCTTCACATATCCAGCTAGACGCTTTATTTTTCATTTATTTAGTAATCAAATGTAGCTTAAAAATTGTACTAAAATGATCAATAAACGGCCTACTTTGAAAAAATAAGTAAAACGGCTTTTTATACTGGCAGGCATATCGAGACGTAATGGGCAGGTGCCTTGCACATTAGAACACAAGATATCCATCATATCTTGACGAAAGAAGAACGCCACTTCAGGTATTTCAGCAGGTAAAAGAAACCAGCAAGAAAATGCAAATATCGCGTGAAGCAAATGCAATAGCACCGCCACGTGAAACGCAACAACAGAAACAACATAATAACTTGGCTAGAATTGCTTCGAGTGAAGTTGGGAGACAACATAAGGACCGCAGTTACCTAACAAAGCACGAAGAACGTACACGGCACAAAGAAAAGAATAATGTTTCTTAGTGAACAACGTCGCAATCTTGTCGTGCGTACGACGAGACGAGTGACCTTTCTTACAGAATAACCTCTAAAATTCCGCAGGGGAGAAACAAAGTCGCGAATTTATAGGGTAACCAACGCTACTAGTGACAAAGCAAGAGTATGCCGTAACTCATAACACAAACTGAGTTTTGAGTTCCACTTCTTCAACAGCAACAGCGACTTCGATGTTTTTGAGACATTTGTAAATCATAACGGCGACACTACATCGAACAACGCATATAAAGAAAAGTCATGGCAAGGAGAGGGGCTATTAGAACGTAGTCGCTAGCAACATCGCTGCATACGTTACGCTCAATCTCGGTCTATTTCGTAGCATCTCAGTCGTAATGTTGTGGTCAGGTGCATAGGAACAGTGAGCGTTGAAGCTACAATTTTGTGGCAAAACTGCTGCACGGCAGCGATTGCCCTGATGAAGCAACATAAAAAAATGGTTTGTTACACAATGCTTATAAAAGTTACACATTGCTGGTAAACTGCAGTAATAATTAAGACTATTACACCGTCGCTTGCTGTAACTCAAGAGGCTACTCAGAAGCAATGTCGCAGAATGAACAGCTAGGATCACAACAAGCAGCTGAGGAGCAAGCGCAAGGGAACACCGTCCCTTTTAACCGAGCGACAAAGGCAAACAAGAAGAATACTTAGGCCCCTGCCAGCACGTTCCTAGAGTGAGGTCATATCCTGTTGCGGCTCCAACCCAAAAGGTGCCTCGTCGGCGACGTCGCGCGGTGCGAGTGCTTCCCAGCGAACAGACTCGTGTATAAAGAAGGAGACATGGCGAACCTCTCCCATCGACCGACGACTAAATATGACACAAGAGTTGGAATACGAATAAGATTTCTAACGCTAAGGAAAAGTGTTTTCGGTGCCGATGTAGTATGTGGTCTACCTGAAAATCAGATACAGTATGTGGGCATGCAAGGTACGTTAGGCACCTATTCTCAAGGTATAATAACGCTGCGGGTAAGACCGACAGGAATTTGCGGAATTGTGGTAGGTGTGCGCTGTGACGTCATCGAGGCAGAGCCACGCTGCACCTCCAGAAATTCTGCAGTCAATTTTTCTCCTCATAAAGCTACGAATTGGCATTCCATAACATTTTTTTATCCACTTCAAATGAACCTTGGTTTAAGTTACAACTTATCTAATTCCAACTTATCTAATTAGCAAGAAGCAGTAAATGACGCGACTCAAAGATTGACGATGATGCCACTGTAAGCGGGCTAATCGTTCCTAAAACAAATGCACAAATGAAACTCTCATCTTACTAACGCTTCGCGATACATTTTTCATCTTTTAATTAAAAGGCCACAAAAAATATCTCAAATCACTCCTCATGAACATATGCCACAGATGCTAGTACCCGAGTGTACTGCAAAGCTACGGTACTTCAGACAGCAGTCGACATTTTCAGCACATTCTAGGAGTACGTCAAGTTGCTGCAACAGTGCATCGCATTCCGTTTATATAAGTGCTGCAGCCACATGAAAATGCTATTAACCCTTTCAAAACCGATTCATTTTTTACAATGAATTAGAAACTGATAGCATATATTACTTATTTAAAAATGTAGGATACTGGAAAAAAATAGTTTGAAAATTCCCACATTGTTTCCCAGAACGGGCTACATTGTCCCATCGGTACTTGATAATGGGATTGTATATCCTACAGGGATTTTTTAATAAGCTGTGGGACACACTCGCCCAACAAAAGTGAAAGGGTTAAACCCTTGTCTGTTGCTAATTTTACCCGCCCTGGTTGCTACAACTAAAAACAACAATCGACGGTAGGGCAAACTGAAAAGATTCTCTTCAATCATTGCTCAGATGTTAACAATAAACTGCGCGGGCGTTCGACTCCCTATGCGGCACAGCATACTATTTTTTTTTCTAAAATGCCGATAATTATAGTTAGTTATAATACCTCGCCTATTTTGAGAATTCTCAGGGAATTTTTTTTTAACCTATTCCGACTTGCACACACTCTCGTGTCGGCCACATACTAACACCAGGACGGACTTTTACATCATGAAAAAGGAAGGAGCATCTACAGCAGTCGGGCAGATAGAATTTCATAGCGATAATGAAATTCGCAATGGGAAAAGAGTTGTTCAAAAGCGTAGTCAGCCAAGGAGAATAATGATAAACTTTAGTCAGCTGAAGACCGATTGTGATTTTTATTTAAGCATCGTCTGCCCTCAGCGTCGCGGTGTTGAGTTTAAGTCAATCGAAGCAAGTAACGCCAGATTTGAAATGCTTGACAATATTGCGTAAGCAACGACTCCGTAAGTTAGGTCAGATATGCTTTACTGGAGACTATGTTAAATTTTAGCATAAACTGCACTCTAGTTGTGGCACACTCTACCGAAAAGGTCCTAGGACAGATAAATGAAAGTTCGTTTGTCTGTTTGTTTGGGTATGTGGTAGGAACGAGCCATCAATAAAGTAGTCGATGGTGATCATGTTAGTTTGTAGTGTTTTTCTTTAAGAAATTTTTGACAAACATTCAAAAAATATTGGATACCCACACCTACCCCAGACACAGTGACATATTTTCGTTACTTATAAAATGCCATGTAAAAAATACTGGATCTCTACAGACGATGAGCTGTTACCGAAGACTTGTCGCAACGCGGCCGCGGCGGGAGTTCTGTACGCAGACCTAAAAAGTCCAATCCATTTCCAAACAAAGCGCCTGAATGGGTTTTATCTGCTCTCCAATCTTTTGCGGCATCCGAGCGAAACAACAGTTCAAGTTCTTTCCATCATTTAAGCAACAAGTCGCCATTAGTGCTACCAAACGAGCCTCATTACCCATTTAACTGCGCTAATCACCCCAGCGGCGATGCTATGCAAGCACAGCTGTAGCTGCAGCTTTCGCTCAGGTCAAGATCACAAAACTGACGGCTACAGAAATCGCTAACGTTCCCAATATCAAGGGAAGTTATGTTAAACTTGCTGCGTAAGTTATGTGGGGTGTATGTAGGATGCAATTGAAAATAAATGTCAAGCGCAGCGTGTACACTTAAGAGAAATACGTTCGGATGAAGTCTATTCGGGCCTGCAGATCGATCTTATGAAACTACATTCGTTTCTTCAATTAAGTAAGGATCAAGTCTGGGTGGAATGATACCTACATAGACAGTTCATCGAGTAAATGGCAATGACAATGTATTCAACAGTTAGTGGTTTCTTCGAGAATATTTTGGAAGAAACTTTAGTACGCCCAAACACATGCTATGCTAATCTACAACCAGTTTTTCTTGGCGATAATATACGAATTTACCGTACATCTGACACTAGAATTACCATCTATTTTTGGTGTCATGCACTCAGAATGTCATCGAAAAGTATAGTTTCCTAATTACTTTAGCTTTGTATTGGACTAGTCTCGCTAATAGGATGAAATTATATTTACTACAATCTTGTCTATAACACTGACTACTAACGTCACTGCCTTGAAGAGTTATTATCTTTCAACGAGATACAGTACTCCGAACCATGATGGCCGTATCTTGCACCATCTCGATAACCATTAGGAAATAGACTAATGTTAGACGCATTTCCGGAGTAACAGGGATTGGAGTGCAAGCAGAGAAAATGACACAGGTACATCATTGAGGAGTGGGGTAGTGGCGACCTGAGCGAGACCTGGTACCGCTAGTAGCTAGGTGGAATTCAAGGCAGACCTGCAGCAGCGACAGCCAGCAGCAGTAACCCCGAGTGGCTGGAAGTTCAACGTACGCTAGCCAGACCAACGACGGTCGGTCTTTGTCTGTGGCAGGTATGCGGCCGGGCTGAAATGTTTCCCATTGTCTGATTTACACAAGACGGACGGAACATGAATACCAACCAAGACGAAGCAGATTTGCTGCTGTAAACAGTTTTCTGAGCAGCTGGCGTCACTCCAGTGGAAATTTAGCAGCAAGAATCTAATATGGGAGAACCTATAAGCCGGCCGTGCAGAAAACTTGCACGTGGTGCCGATATTATCATCACCGCCTCAAGATCTACCGTCGTATTATGTTCAGTATAGAAAAAACGTGGTACCGATATTATCATTACCGCCTCAAGATATACCGTCGTAATATGTTCAGTATAGAAAAAACTAAGGCTTCGTTCCATAACTTGCATATTTTTGTGAGTTGTGCATCACATACTGCTGTTATAGAGCGCGGGATTGACAACACTATCGCACTGCTCCTTGATAAACTTTGGAGCATAGCTATAGATAACGTTCTGACCCGAGAAGGAACGAGGAGTACGTTTGGGATTCTGTGACGACTCTCAAGATGTAAGTCACAACTTTCTGCAACCATAAATCATTGCAGTGCCTATGGACCTAGAGTTTCTTTCTGCGCAACATAGGCCTAACAACTGTGGCCGCAAATCCATGGTCGGTGTTGTAGCTTTACAGAACACCTGAAAATTGCGCTTTTGATGACACTAGATGAACCTGAATCTCTGCTTGCGTTACGATTTCAGTACTACATAGGAGAAAAATACCGAAACCATGACAACGGGACAGGAGTAGTAGAAGTTGGTTGTAAGCTCCTTCACACAGATCATAGATGTGCTGGATAATTTAAGGTCAGGTTTACACTAACGACTTTCGTTGGCACCATCAACACAGAGCCAACTTGACTTATTATTGAAAATCCCAGCCGCCGCTACCCACTTTCACGGTAACTTTTGACTACTTCCCTTAGTTTTGAAACTGTCAACTCGCAAAGATTTATCCAGAAGTAATTTTAGCGCCATATTGCATTACAGCAAGTCGTAGTTACGGTCACAGCAACGTAGTCGAATTAGGGCATATTCAACTGGGCGCCAAAATTAAGCCTTGACTTGCCCGAAACTTCGGGCAGGTGCTGTGGCTTCAGCCCGTCGAATTGAGTTTCAGATTGACCCCCGTTAATCGGTTGCCCCTGAGACATTCAGAAACTCAATCTTGCCACGTAAAATGCAGTTTTCAACAGGCTCAGCGGCAAGGTTTTGCTTCTAACACGGTTTAAGCTTACAAGACAAGTCAAGCCTCTAAAGCTAAACTTATGCGCCGCCCAGTCGAACGTGCCCATAGATCAGTTGACTCTACGTTAACAGCGCCATCAAAAATTGCTAGTGGGAGCCCGCTTAGGCCGGGGCTTGAGCGTGTTTTTTATTTCCACTTCGCATTCATGATACAGGTTCGGGTGTTAAGGAACAAAACTTGTCCTGCGGAGTTTCCGAGGTCCCGCTATAGTTACTATTTTATTCAGTTTCACGGCTATGGTGTTACTGTAGAGATGACGAGCAGCATTTTAACAAGCGCACAGACTTTCAGCATGCATATTCATTCCCGTAAGACAAATAGTTTACGAAAAGTGTACTCTCAATTATGCTGCTCAGCGAATCTGATCTGGTCGACATTGCAAAGCAAGTTGCTAAAATAATGTTAAGGCAATTATTCCGGAGGATGATGAAGACAAATGCGAGAGGTCAACCTTTTACAACCCCAATAGTTCGTAAGGTCACGTTTTAAAGAGTGCCATTCTTACGAAAATTTATGCGTTACGTGGACGATAAAGCGTTAACCCTTCACTGGGTGACTTTTGTCTTGCTTTTCACGCATGAATAATATCATCATATAGCTACGTATCATATGATACACATGCAGTGAAGGGTTACGCCTCGGTGTAGACAACGTAGACGATCAAAGCGCAGAGTTCAGAAGACAATGCGAGGCATACGATTCTTGTAGATAGATGCAGCATACTAAGGCCAGCATTAAACATGATTGTATCCCTAATGAGTGCCCAAATTTGAAATGAAAGAAACTGGACTGGACACGTATGTATGCCTCCAGGGTATGAAAGGAGTTAGCCTTGAAAAGAACCGTTAGGCAGTGGGTCGAATCCCGGAAAATGACCCTACATGCAGAAATATACATGACAAAAGGCAGCCACAATTTCGAGTGACAACCATGGCAGATAAGGCCGTAGAAATGTGAGAAATTGCGAACACAGAAGAAGGGATAGCGTGGTCAGTAAACGTTACCAGTGTAGCCTTGAGAATCCGGAAAAGCGCGCGCAAGTGAGTATTGTACGACGAGAACTCCCGAGTTAGTGCAACCGAGTAATTCAAAGAGAAATATATTGACTTTTAGGCTTAGTACAAGAATTAGTACACAGAACCAGTTTCTTCTTCTCCAGAACCAACTTTGGATTTCAAACTAAAATCTTAGATCTCAAAATTAAAATGATTTTTGTTCTTACAACAATGCTATTGGTTAAAAATATTATTTTTGTGGCCAAAATGCAAATGTGTTTAGATGAATTAATTGGATGCATCAAAACAAAGGTTTTCTCTCCGTGCACCAGAGACGAGAAAGATATAAAATATGGGAAATACAATTTTTTACCAACACGAGTAACAACTGCTAAGTACAAATGAACGCCCAGGGAGAAGTACTGCAATGCCGGTAACAATGCTCTCAGAAATCAGAAAAAGTATTTAATGTGAAGCTAACGTGGCAGTAATTGTTAGTCAACAGATAAGTCAATGGATTAAAAAAAATTTGTTCCCGCGAAGCGTGAATAATGATAAGCCGGGCATCATTAACTAGACGCTAGTTGGACAATGTAATATTGTACATATTACGGCATGAATTTTATACTTGACATAAGATACTAAAGTACTTTAAAGTAATTTTTTTTATTTGGGCATGGTACTGCATACTACTATGAAGCCTAGATCGTAGAATGCCTACAACCTACGTAAATGTAGAAAAAATGTATGTATAATAAAATAACGTATCGACAAACAGCTCATTTCGCCATGAACTTGACAGGGAAGATGAACACAGGACAGCCACGCAACGCTCGGATATAAACGATCTAAACAATGGAATATTTACGAAGACGCATCGCTTCAGTAAGTACAGCTTATGTATCGACCACGTGATCGACGGCGTACAGCATGCACATCGCGGAAGCTTTCTAATCTTGAAGGGCGGGAAATGAATCTCAAGTACAAATGAACCGACTGTTTTGGGACGATGCTGTTTTCGAAACCACAGAAGCGCTACAAATAACAAATCAGGTTATAATTAACCCAAGAGCGTCCTTGAATTGAGAAAGTAACAAATTCTCGACAGCGCGCCGACAATACAAAAGCAGCTCGCTGGCTGTACACAATCTACATGGCTGAGCGAATGGCTGCCAGCAGGCGGCGTACAATCCTCTGACGTGTTCGCCAGCCAGGTGGCAACACCCGACAGCACCACGCGTAGCGGTCTTAATTCCGGTAATTTAAGTATCAATTCTACATCAACATCGAATTAATGAAGCATTTGGTGTAACAATAAAATGTATACGTGTGATACTGAGTGGTGACAATACGTCTGGCATGGACTGTGCGACAGTTTTAAAATTTTAAAGCAACGTCACTCAGAGTTGCTGACACGAGCGACAACAAAGAAACTTATCACATTAAGGACATGAACACAGCACAATATAGAAACACAATTTGATATCACCAGCACAGTAATTAATCACCAGTCAGTATCAACGTCATTTTCAGCAGTTTGCCATGAAATTGCATATCGAACATTCCTAAGAATATTGAATGGAATAAATATAGCGGCCGCGACCTCTCTAGCCGATGCGCAGTCCCATTTCATCAATTTGAAATCAACTGAATTTTGATTGAGAGTTAGTAGTAGTAGTAAGTTGGGAAATGACCAGCACTTGAGAACTGAACATATGAGAGCGAAGTGAACAAAACAAAAAGAAGCTATAGGAATAGCTCAGTGAGTGTGAAGTTAGGGAGAGAAGGGAGGGCTAGGCTAGGTAGGTACGTGGCAGACAGCACAGTTTGGAACTAAAGAATAATAAAACACTTACAGAAAGCAGAGTCAGATGGTGTTGAGAGTACACCGAGGCCGAAACACAAGAGTAGTAAGACAACAGCAGCAGGAACAGGAGGATAACAGGGAAATTATTGGAGCAAGGAGCAGCAAGAGTGTTTGTCGAACGACGGCCAAGCAAAATGTCTGTAGGCAAGGCGGCGAAGCTCAGCCATGGCTTCAGCCGCGGCAGATGCCAACTAGGCTTTTACTGTATAAGCATCATATTAGTTTAACATCAAAAGTACGCAAACGTACGAGCGGTAAATTTTTATGTGAACTCAAATACAATATATTTGCCGCAAAATAATCTCACCATTGCGAAAAATGCCTGATACAATTTGTAAATATCTTGTATGTGCACAGAATATTGCTTAAATTCTATAAATAATTTATTTCTCCATTAGCTTTCTCATAAGATACAAAAAAAGTATCAGGACACATCGGTAACTTGTTTAGCACGAATACAGCGCCCAATTTGCATTTAAAATTTTGCGAAATCAATTTATATTAAGGGATACAACGACGTCATTATTAGTACTTGGCATCTCTCACCTCCCACTTCCTGACGTGGGAATGGGGGTAGCGAGGGGGTATCCAAGTGGGAGAAGGGGGTAAAATGGGGGAAAGAAACGGGAGCAGAGGTAAGCTCTGTTTGTTGTTTACATTCTCATTTCTGCAATGCAAGGCGTTTGCTAGACCGATGCGACAAGAGTTGGCAAGCCTAAAAGATGAATACTTGATTTCGTATATATAACTGTACCACCAGGATTAATTGAAGGGATGAATTATTAAAGCATTAACGAAAAGCCGAAAAAACTCCTTTAAAAACCGTGACCGCGTGCGCGCCATGTGCGCTCGCCCTTCCTGTACCTTTTCTTTTTTTGATGCGTGCTGTTGTGCTTCGTTTCCCGCGCCCGTTACGGCGAACATATGGGGGTTGGGGCACACCCTCCAAACACACATTTCTCGAAATTATTACCCAACAATTGGTAAATTTCGTCGCGTTGGCAACGTTTGCAGTTCTAATGTGTATGAAACTAATCACACGCACTGTTTCAAACTCCTCCTGAATAATTTCGTCTGCGATGCTGAACAAACGCCGGCAAGACCCAGAAATGGCCTTCCCCCTAATTTCCGTGTGATGTCGAACGGAACACCGGGTTCCCCAAGATGCCCCCAGTTTCATTTCTATATGATTACACAATCAAGCAGTAATTTCCTTAAATGTGCCGCGATTTATTAACGTAAATTTTTAGCAGACGAACGAACTTCGTTCACACGTATACCTAACAACTATACGTAGATCTACGCATATATCTATGAGGCATCCCACTAAATACATGATACAGTAAGAGACACAGCGGTTACGTGCATGTAGAGACCAAGTTTTGTACGCAAGCAAAGTACCGGCTTCATTGGCACTAAACCCACGACAGCGCTTCAGCGACAGTTGTTCATATCGCAGTTGTACGTCGTTAACACTGAATTGTGAAATAAACAGCGGATTTCAAAAATATAACTGCGTATGGCTGATATTGGGCTCACAATATCGCCCAACCGCTCGATGGAAAATGTACAACACGCCTTCAAAAATAATTTCAAATCAAAACCTGGGTCGAAAAAGTCCGGATAGCCTTTTTAATCCAGCAACTCGAAATTTGTGTCAAGACGGGTCCGCACAATTCTGGACCGTTCTGTTGTGTTTATTGTGGAAACACAATTGTGTATGTGTAACAAAAGTTTGATAAAATGTAGTCGTCGTATTCGATGGTCTCTAGTAAGTGTCACGGGTGAGATTTTTGATGTTTCTTCAAATCTGTAGTGAATTGCAACTCTCGTCCACTTTTGGGCTGTTTACAAATAAATGTCGGTATGTTAGGACGTCTTGTACGTACAGCGTACAGGGAACAAAAGACTGAGGTGTGAACCGAGGCTTTAGCGAAACGCCGTGCTTGGTTTCCTGCCTTAAAACTCTGCGAAATCCACCAAAATTATTTAAAACCTATTTGTAATTTCAGTTAATTTGTTTTAAATGAGTACAAAGAACAGGCCTCACTATCAATATAAAAGTTTTTACATTTTTCAAGAATCTAACAAAATTGCCATAACGGGAGAAAACATCTGGCAACCAGGCGAATGGATAACCGCTAGCGTTATTTATTTTATTAGCGAGAAGCGCGTGACAAATAGGCACCTATACCGACGAGAATAATACGACGGATATTATCGAGAAAGAAACCAATAACTATGGAAAAACAGGATTCCTATGACCTTCCCAGGTGCAACAAACAGTGTTCCGTTGCTTGCTGAAACAATGCTTTCCGTCTCCAGTAAACACTGACTTATGTTTAGTTATAATATGACATGCCATGGTGCTCTTAGGTAGGTGGGGGGAGGGAATGGAGTCTTAACAAACACGATTTCACACGAAACTCGCTCTCGCAAATTTCACTTTATGCTCTAACAACGAATACTTTTTCTATGAGGTATTCAACTGCTCCTAGGAACTGAGGACGAAACAAGCGAACTGCGTCCGTAGCCCACCCTTTACTTTTGTGTTAGGTTAGGTGCCTAACTTGTCAGTTCGGTCGGTGTTTCATTCCCGGAACGGGACTGGTTTGGAATTCGTTGACCGGGATCCGTGTTCGGCTATGTCGATGGACAGGCGTTCAAGTCACCCGTGAACGTTTTTTTTTATTTGTAGATTTCAGCGCCTTAATTATGTGTTTTGGCTTGGCCTTGTGCTTCATTCGGGTTGTTCCCGTCCTTTGGTGTGATAGCGTGAAGCTTTAATAACAATAACACTCATAATAAATAAATTTTATATGAAGTAGGCGTCTACTTACTATACAATTTAAAAAACCTCTTATACAAGTTATTACACAGAGGCTCTCAAAGTATTAAAAAAAACGAGCTGGTTGTTCTGCTACTGAAAACTAAAATTGACTAGGCTATCTGGCATTCCCAGTCAGTAGCCAAAGGGTTGAATTATCGCTCTAATTTTAGAACATGTGCCGCCGGAACAGGGGAATTGCAGCACGTTTTCTCTCGCCGCAGCAAGCCAACCGCTGCGAAGCTGAAACAGCGCTCACTCATTCGCGCTCTAACATAGACAATGGTAAGTGGTAAGCCTGAAATAAAATTGCCTTTTCGCAGTCTATTTTTTGGTTTGATATCAATGAATGGCAAGCTGTGCTCATTCCTTCACGATCTAACATAACCGATGATTGGTAGGTAAGCTGCAAATAAAATTGTTTTTCTCAGTTAACATATATCGATAGGAGGAATTAGCAGGTGGTTCGTTCCTTTGGGGATTTATGAGAACAAATGGCTGATAAACGCTAAATAATAATAATTCTCCCATAGTTGATCTATTTCGGTTCGATATGAATAAAAAGCCGATGGATACCGAATAGAAAGGCTCGACTACGGAGAGTGTCGTCTCGATGACACGGAGCGTCGCATAGTACACGCTCGTAATCGTGTCGTTGAGTTCGAGTATGTATATATCTCTCGACAACAGAGAGCGAGATATTATCTTTCTTTACGAGGCGGCATGCATGAAGGTGCGGAGCAGTGTCAACGAAACAATATTTGATGGGTAGAGAGAGATTCAGGTTTCTCTACGAGGTACGTTGATAGCAAGGAATAATAAAAAAGTAAAATATGATGTTCAGCTATAATTACAGCATGATAAAGCACTAACGCATCAGTTTCGAAGAATAGCAGGGAAACGACGAACCGAAGTACATATAACTGGGGACTGAATGAAAACGCAGAAACCAGTAAACGATTGTTAGAAAACTTTGTGCGTGTAAAAAATATCAAGAAAAAGATGAAAAACTAACTAAAATAATGCAGAATTCCGTCACCATATCTTCTACAGATGTTGCTTACGTCAACGATCATCATGAAAAATGTATTGATGATAACTAAAATACAGGAAGCCACTGAGACTTTATAACCCTGACAAAATGAGCAGGCTACTACAAAACACTTCGGTTGACTGGTCATCAACAACAAAAAGTCACAATTTATTTTCGTTGGAAGAGGTTCTCGGGTTACGAGTACGTACCTAGTCTGCAATTAAATCCAAATACACATTAGCCATTCACACCCGCGGGTGTAGTCGCTTTTGCAATACAAAGTGCGTAGTCTATATGTTGTGAGTGTTTGGTGGATTTGCGCGATCGATCGATCGATTGCGCTGCGCGTTTGGTGGATCGTTCAAATTTTTAAATGGAAAACAAAAAAACAGTCCTTGCCTCCCCTAACCTACCCGACATTAAACCCGAATATAGTCCAACTTACCCGAAATTACGGCCTAATACCTATAACATCCACCAAACGCGCAGCGCGAACGGTCGATCGCGCAAATCCACCAAACGGGCGCAACATATACACGCGTCGTTGTTACAGTTTCTGCCCCACTTGACGTGTTCGACACTTCAAACAGGAGCTTTGGCTTCCCTACTTTGAATAGTGTTGCATGTGGCAAAAGCAACGCGATTGCGTAGAGTCGGGCGAAAACTCTGTGTTACTGAACAAGCTATTGTGTTTCTGAAAGTTTTAACAAACACCAACGGAGGGTCAGTGACTGAAAATTCAGTTGAACCAGTCGAAGCCATCGCACCTGCCCGTGGTTGCGGATGAGCTATGCCTCAAAGGCTGAAATTCGGCGCTCAATCGAATGTTTAGATTAGTTTAGATAGGCGGCAGTAGACGGACCAACAGGCCCACTCCTTCAGAGACACTGGGACTTACGCCCCGTCCCTCTATGAGCTATTGCCATTATGTTAGCTTGGTATAGAGGACAGAGTAAAGAAGAAGAAAAAAATGGCAGATCTCAGGCGCGAGTAGATCATAAATGCACGCAAATGCATTTTCATAATATTCTTCTTACAGCAAGACTGAATTTTCAGGTGCTCAAATTTTAAAAGAGATTATTCTATAGTTAAATTTTCGTACACTCTGTAAATAAAATGTTGAGAATTTTCTGCATCGTTTTTTTATTTTTCAATGGGACTCGCAAGAAAATAACAAATGACATATTCAGAGTGGAACGCAGTTGGTCTTAGTTTGATAACTCCAAGATAAATGTCTGAGGGGAGGGGGGAGGCTCTTATTTACTGTACGATCTTTCTACATTCCCAATTAAAAGTTATATCTATCTATATAACTTGAAGTGATTCATGGCATATACGCCTGGTATCATATCGCTCGTTTGCGATAACGGTGTCATAACTCAAAAATTTGAAATTTTTCAGGAGAGGCGAAAGCAGTTCTAGTATCGCTGAGTTTTCTCAACTATCACTTGACTAATGACCTTTTTCAAGCGGCCACTTTTACAGGCTCAGTTATGGCGTCATTGTCACTAATAGAACTCGACGTGGGCTTTGTGATGGTGGCTGTAACTCGAAATACCGAATTTTTGAGTTATGACATTGTTATCGCAAACGAGCGGTTTGTACTTTACATGAAGCTAAAATTTCTACAGATTCTGATACTAATCGGTATTGGAGGCCATCGTGCCACATTGTTGTGTATACAGAAAGATACTCTCAATGGTGGATCGACGGGCGTAAAGCTTAAACGGTCACATAAAAGCAGCGGCTACTAAAGTGGATTCGACAGAACCTCGATGGGTTCGGTGAGTCGATTTCATGGGTTCGGCGGAGGTTATGAGGTCCTCGAAAAACACGCTGGATGTGCATAAATATGACGCACTTACGACTCTGCATTTAAAAAAATAGCATATTTTCGTTTTTTCTCAATTCCAAAAAGTTCGGTGAAAGCACGAATTTAAAACTTCCAGGACTCATTACATCGAACAAGAATGAGAACAATTGCCATAAAACCTCGCGAGGGCTCGTCTGTATTTCTATTTTATGTTGAAAGAGACAAAAGTAGGTCTACCACAGAAATTTTTCCTTATTTCTGGGTCTGAAGTGAAATGGAGAAAAGTGAAAGTGGCGGCACTCACGCCATTACGATGATGACAGTGCATGGGAATGATCACGGTTGTTCTCAAGTAGAACCACGTCGCTCCCATGTCACTGTTGCTCTAACGTCACAGCCATCGTAAAATGACTCCCAAGCTATCATCGGCTTACATCTGCGGCGGCGCACAGCGGCACATTTTCGCACTTTATGTGCGCTATCTGCTCCCTTCCTCCGCGTCTGCTGCATGGCGCGTTGCTTTCCACCAACACATGAACACACTTATGTACCGTACTTCTCTATATATCTCCTTCACAGTTTACCTTCCCGCAGCATTCAAGTCTAACCTTCCTGTAAAATATTATATTCTATATTTGATAAATGATCACCAGTCTGATACGACATCCATACTGTTTGCGTTTTAGAACTGAACTATCAAAGTAGTGAAAATCAATGAGAATGCATTGGTCAGGGTTATGCACTTACCTGAACAGAATGTGAAGGATGTTGCATAGGAGCCTTCAAGGCTGATTCTTAGGATAATTTTTTGTAAACACTGAAAGTTGAGCTGGATACGAGTTCATTCAATTCATAAAAACTATGTTTGCTAAGCATCTATAGTACATACAACTTACAAACTAAACAGGACAGTAATCTCCTATACCAGATGTACGATAACACAAGATAACTCGTAAGAAGTCAGCGTCATCCTTTTTCCTAGAACAGGAATGCTGTCACAACAGTACGTTATGCAAAAGAGGTTAACACACTGTGCCCATTAACATGTTTGCATCTTTCAGTACCGGTAAGTTATGGAAACTCTCTGTCTCTTGCATCTGTCACGTACACATATCATGTTCTGAAGTGCCATCATGAAGAATACTGATACAAGTTTCGCCCCTATAGAAGATCTAAACTTTCCGAGAGGGTATCGAGTTACGCGTTGGTTACACATATGCACATTGCACAGTTACTTTCAAAGCCTGACTCACTCACCCACACACTGTCGTTACTCCAATTCCTCACGGTTAAAAGCGTTACCTTTTGCACGTAGTCTACACGCTAATCTCTATATTGCGAGTACAATTCCTAGCCAATGGGTCTATTGGTCTGTGTCATGCACGCTACCTGTACTGCGAAGTAACTCAAGCAATAGCAATGATGACCTTCACTCGCCAGTTAAAGAACAGCAACTCTTAAACTATGGGTCAATGGACAGACGTCTGTCACAATCATCGTACTGAAACGAGAGTTACGGGCGCTGCAGTTGGGTGCCGTCTATATCCACGCTTTCGTCAGGCGACTTCAGCAGTGGCGTCGCAAAGGAGTATTATGAGCGCACGCTCAACTTACGGGTGGAAGTTCAGCTCGCTCGTCATCCTGATACACAGTGAAAGTCGGTAGCGTAGATACGGTAGCATGATCGACGTGCGACTTGAATGACCGCTCACAAGTAGAGGGTACGGTTATATAGTGTGGCTCGGGGTAATAATACACAATGATGTTACATGAACAACGCAGCCATATGGCTACCCGTATTCGTCATTCACGGGACTGACGAGATATACGCATATGTTATCCTTAATACGTCATTGCTTGAACGGTAGGATATGTACAGGAATATATACTGCGTATAATAGTTGTGGCTGAGTTTCAAGCCAAAATTTGATCTCTTCATCCCAAAAGCACCGAACATAGCAGATGCACAGCATTGACGTAGAACACTGGCACAACTATACAACAATTTCCATTCAGAAAACCATATGGCGCTTAAATCGTAGCTTTCATAATATAAAAAAAAATGAAAGTAAGCCATGCAGTTTCAATGACTTGGCAAGGCACCTCAGGAAATGAGCTCGTATATTTCTGAAGGTTCAGTGCTAGTCAACGGTATAATGAGTTCATATTATCCTGATGACTTTCCGAAAGAAAGTTAAGATGGTATCTCAAGAGACGATCCGTGGATGTTAGTTTTTTTTCAGTGTATCGCGTAGCATGGGCTCTATATATGCTAATTTAGTTTTATTTCCCACAAATTCATCTCAAATTCAACAGCTAATAAAATGTTCGTACAATGACTAGTTAGTAAGTCCCTATACCTCACCACTCGAAAGGTACGTCACTACCACAGAACACAAGCACGAGGCGTAATTAAAAGAACAGGATAACACTATCGCAC
>LQNS02278159.1:4842161-4854479 GCA_001587735.2 Parhyale hawaiensis | reverse complement strand
TTTATGCTTGAGTTTTTGACCGTTGTGTCGCAAGCGATCATTGGGGTCTCTTTCAAAGAGTCCCGTTATAGGTACGTCGTTGAAGCCATTCAAGTACTTGAATGTTTCTATTAGTTGCCCATGAGCAGAACAACGAGTAGCAGCAGCAAAGAAAGCTGTGCTTTTTAAATGATCATTCTGACGGTAGTAACAGCGACGTAGCACGTGATTTTTAAGTGAATTTACTGACGGTAGTAACAGCGATGAAACAGGTGATTTTTAAGTGATTATTCTGAAGTAGTAGTAGTAGCAGCAACAGCAGAGAAGAAACCGGTACTTTTTAAGTGATTATTCAGATGGCGCGAGTCACCACTCACTAGTATAGGATAAAACTTAAGAAAAGGCCGTGGTGTTGGTAGATGACGACAACTGAGTTTTTGGCGTTTTGGTCTTTCTGTAAGTCAGCGCTGGACGACGGGAAAAGCAGAAGAGCGACAAACGAGCGGCTCTCAACCTTTTCTAAGCCTGGCACCCCTAGAAAACTTTTACGGTGTTCTCGCACCTCCTATAAAAATAACAACTCATCTGATGATAGGGAACGAAATTTAGGCATAATTTGTAAAGAAATTGAAATCTCCAACCTTATTTTATCCAAGATTTCTCACCAACTGGAAGATCATCTCGTACCCCCAGGGAGTGCGAGTAACCCATATATGGTTGGGAACGCCTGCTCTGCACATTGTTTAAACGGCTGCCAATTGCACAATTAGGGCTCGATTGCTTTCGGTTAAACGTCAAATTATGCCTTTTTGCATAATCTCGGTTCATGCACAAGTTTCATTTGTCTATCTGATCTCAAATTTCCTTTAGAGACATTTTCCGCACTCTTGCTCAATGCGCCATCTTCCACTCTCCAACTGTTCCCATCATTATCTCAGGCTGGCACACCTAGAAAACTTTTAATGTGTTCTCGTACCTCACAAAAAAAAAAATGCATAACTCAACTGATGACAGACAACGAATGGAGTTGACACCAATTTTGGGTACAAATTTATGTATTCAACTTTATTTTATCAAAGTTTCGCACCCCCTGGGAAGCTATAATATATTGCATCCCTAAGGGGTGCGAGCACCCCCAGTTGGGAGCCCTTGGTCTAAGCATTGGTAGACCTTCAGACTCAAAACAACCACTTTTCTGCCTTCCGCGTAAATGCGAGACAAATTAGCTTGCAGAACTAAAAGTGTTTTTGGGACCATAGACGCGCTTGCACCTCTTCACATCGTAAGAGACCCAGGAGACCTTATCTGTACGAGATATGCCCTTTGTGTATTTACGTATAGATATACAGTGTGTGTGGTTATGCTAGAGATATAATACTTAAATAACTGAGACAAGAAGACAGGCTCTATAAACGTCCACACGAAGTCGCAGGCGCGGTCGCTGATGGATAACTAGCATGGCGCTCGCTGTATTGATGCAAGCCTTTCAAGGTTGTGTAAGAACGTAAGGTGTCATCGCATGGCCAATGAAATTAAGCGCAGTTGACTTAACGTGTCCGGTGTGTTAGACGGGTGGGATGGTTCGACCTGATGAGCCGCGTTTAGGAGTTACATCTTAGTAACCGACAGACTATTAGACTTCTGAAAGCTTAATCTTGCTCCGTAAAATATAAATGAAATTACATTGTTCTTAACACATGCAACACGATTCAAAGTGGCAAAGCATACGCTCTTGCGCTTGAGTTCCAAGCAAGGCAAACCTAGGGCGCTCGACTTTGCCACACCAAACGATGATGCCATATAATAATATGACAGCAGAAAAGCGGGGAAAGAGTAGGGAATAAGCTAATCAGTATAGGCATAACCTGGGAGCACAGCCCAGTGGGCATGATGAGAAATACTTCCCAAAGGGTAAACTGAGACGTTGGTAACCTAAATTTATAAAATGATCCAGGGCGCTACTCTTTATAACAGAGAATAGGCAAATCATTTTGTTTTTTCTTCATTCGAGCGTTCCGCGCCAGTGGATGTTAATTAATTAATTAATTAATACTGGGCAATAATCTATGAAAAGCAGTGCCAATTTTCAGATTCATGGCCACTAGCATAACATCGTCTAATGAGCATTGGTACCTCACGTACAGATATTACATGCAGGTTTAATCCTAAATAGAAATAAAAGAACGATGATTGCACGAACGTTCTCTAACACAAAAAATCTACGGAACAAGCTCTGACTAGATCGAGCAAACGTGCCAGCAATCGCCATCGGTGAGATGGTGACTTACAACCACTGGTCATTTCGATAGAATTTCGAATCTCAAGAAAAACGGCAATCACAATTGTCTTGTCCTTGTTTAAATCACAAATCCCAGAGACAAAATCTAGCGGGAATATGATTACATCGGTATACGTTTGGCAAAAGAATCTTCCGCCGCCAAAGCATTACATCATCGCCTTCTAACCTCGCCTACTCTTCTTACGAAGGTCACCTTTTGTCTGGATCTTATTCAATATTACAGGGATCGTCAATAGCGCGTCATCAGAGGGTGAGGTACAGCTAGGGTTGGGCTTTAGGATTACGTTACACCAGCTATTGTGTTGCCTGCATGCAGCTAGTTGTGATTCATTCATACGAACAAAAGATCAATGTTATATTACTCGTACCGGTCTCTCTACCTGCGGAGTACTATGTGATGCGAAGGAGTTATTATTATTAGATATATGAGTGTAATATAGATACGTATTGTGTGTAGAGAAATATTAAACTGAGCAGGAGGATGTTCGCACACTGGCTTAATGCGCATCCAAGAGACAGTAAGTCGGGGGAAAAAAACGCAAAAACAGAACGAAGCAGGAGTAGGAATTTGAAAATGGAAGGAAACTGTGTTAGCACGAGAGAAAGATATCCTGGAAGCCATAGCTCCGGCCAAGGAAGGGTTATGTCAAACAAAACCGAGAAACTGAGCACAAACGAACACTACAACTACAGATAAGCCGCAGAGGAAGAGGCAGTATAGCTAGAGAGCAAAAATGGTAAGGAAAAACGTCAATCTGGAATGGAAAGAGATATGTCTCAAATGAATAATGGAGGCTCAATTTCCGTGTAGAGTCTTATGAAAAATGGGGAAATCGAATAAGTGCGGTTAAAATATCGCTGGGGAACAAAATAATAGCAATCAAAGCTAAACCGGATATGAATAAATAATTAGCATTTGCATGCAGGTACGGAAGTGATAAAAAGTCTTTGAAATATTGGATGAATCACACTAGGAGGACTGATTCAACAATATCCAGCTGAGAATCGAAGAGAAGACATATCAAAGATCAGAAGTCACTTTGCTCTCCATTAATACGGAATTAGCAGATGTTCCAAGTTATTATTACTTGGCAAATTGCATGAATGAGGGCCGGGGCAATCATATTTTCGTCGCGTCGGCCATAAACTTTGAGCGTGCGGGTGACTGGCCTTTTTGGAGCCATAATTAATTATTATAGTTCTTCGGTCTTGCAAGAGACGTCCTTGCAGGCGGCACGTTCTGATTCGGGTAAATTAATTCTTGTAACGACGCGAGAGCCAAACCCCATATATTCCAGCTCGGTGTGAAAGTAGTGATGGGGCACGGGTGGAAAATATTCAAAAGTGTTGTCTTTTTTTATGAGGAATGGCTAGCAGGCGATTCGAAAAGCATATATAGTTTAACTCAATTTATCGGGAAGTGTAATAAGAGAAATTTACTTTTATTGAAGGGTAGCAAACGCGGAGGTTATGTGCGGAAGCTCAAGAAAGTGGGAAAATGAACGGAAACAATAGCCACAGTTCAGCAGAGTTACGGGAGAAACATGCATGTGGCAGTCACAATCCTATAGGTAAATTGTGTTACAACAGTCGGGTGCATACAGTAGTTGAGTGAGAGAACACTCGAGTAGTGTACAAAATAGATCTACAGCACATGTTGAGAGTAACTAAAACAGAAAGGTGGTACCTTGTGTACAGTGTAGTATAGTACCATCACCCACGATATGTCAATCTCTATCTTGTACAGCACTGTTTATCCTCCCACGATCCGTGATTGGCTGTCAAAGGTTTCCACCAAATACCAGATTTTTTTAGACAGCGACTGAGCCCGAATTTTACCATAATACGCATGCATAACAATGCTTCGCACGTAGGCTATCAAGTTCAATTTTATTTTAGCAAAGAGCGCTATAGTTTTCCCTTGTAAATGGATTTCACCAACTTTCCGGAAGGCTCTCGTCCAGCCCCTGAGGTAGAGAACCACTGGGTTGCAGAGACTTGAGCTTGCATGAAATATAAATATCTAAAGGAGATAAATTTGCACGGTATTATTATAGCTTCAGAATATCATGATAAAAAATGAGTGAATTGCATTAATAATTTTAAAGCAGCTTTTACAATAAATTCGATGCATGATAGAAAACTACGAAGCAAGCCATTTCGACGTACATCAAATACATTTAGCTATAGTAATTTTTTAAAAAGAAATCAATGCCAAACAGAATAACTAAATCTTAGATGTATAGGACTTAGATCACAATATCAGTCAAAATCCGTAGGATATAAAAGAGACTGTAGTAACATTTATTACTCATTTCAATACACGGTGATCATCGAACCGAAAGTTTGCTATTCAGCGAGAACAATTTACATTAAACTGATGCATAGAATTACGATCTCAAACTAGAGCACTGTGGGAGCGCATACCTCCGCCAAGCGAGGCAACGGTAGCGAAAATTCCAATTGGCTCTGAAACCATGATTTTCTTTGTATCAATAGTATCAATAGTAATAACAGATTGTGCAATTTTCTTGAAGATCCGTTCATAACTTTTTGATTTAAGCTGCTAACAAACGTGATGACAAACATGAGTCAAACATACAAACAAACGAACCGATCTACACCAAAATTTAATCATTTATGTATTTCAATATTACTAACAACCCCTATAAATTTCATAAAGATCCATTCATTAGTTTTTGAGTTATTGTGCTAACAAGCATAAAGTTAAAAACAGGGACAAACAAAAACGAACGAACGAACAAACGGATCATCACAAAAATTTGGTCATTTACTCTTTGTGATATACCTAACGACTAATATGAATTTCATAAAAATTCGCCCATATCTTTTTGAGTTATGGCATTGAGAAAAATTAGGCAGACAAACACACAAACAAACAAACGGAAGGACGGATCTTCACTAAAAGTTAATCATCTGTTTCTCCTATCATACCTAACAATCCCTGTAATTTTCGTCAAAATCCGTCCTTAACTTTTTGAGTTATATTGGTGAAAGACAGACGAAGTTAAACAAATGACACGAAAATCATTATAGTCACTTCTATAATTGATGAAATTCATGAAATTAACAATTATTTTTTATCTGTAAACAAGACTGATCAAAACGAATGACGCAAGCACAATTCTTAGAAATATTACTCGACAGTATCAGGAAACTGGTTCATTTCCGAATTAGTTAACAACTGCCTCGGCTGCATGTCATGGTGAAGTGCAACTATCTGCAGCCAGTCGGAACGTTCTAAAGACGCCAAAAATATCTTTTGTCATCACAGTGCAGAGAGTGGAAAACAGAAGATAGTTGTAATAAATTCCATTGAAGTTAAACAGGTCATAAGCTATTCAAAACAGAGTTAATTACCGGAATAAAAAATAAGAATTGCTCTACAAGGATATCATAAGTCCCATTTCATATAACTTCACTTCACCCTTACGAAAAATATGACTATGTTGAAAAGTTTAAGTCTCACTCTCCATTAAGAAGGTAAGCTAACCAAAAAAGATTGGGCATACAGTATGTCATGAGAAATAAAGGACTGATGCACGAAGTTGTTTCCACACAGGATCAAAATGCATGGAGGCAGCAAATCGTGAAGAAGAGGATGAACAGAACGCAGTGATAGGTAGAAAAGAGGCAGAAAATGGAAGGCAGCCAAGTGGGCACCAATGAAAAATATCCTGAAGTCCTAGCTAAGGCTACAGTAACCAATGGGGTCACCAGGGGGGGGGCGCTGCTCCCCGAAATGGATCAGCGAACCTAGCTAACCTTTGTTATATATGGACCACACTAATCCCCTTAAGGGTCTTAGAAGAAACTGATCTTCTGTTTGGTCTAGCAGAGCTAACCAGAAATATTTTGGTTGCAAAATCAGAGGTATCCCGTACTGCTTACCCTATATAATTGGAATAAGTCTTAGTTAGTTGTAACCACATGTTTCTATTTTGAGATTTTTCATTTTCTTAACTATATGCAAAGCGTTCGTTCTTGGTGTGGGAAAGAAAACTAGGTGATCATGGAAACACGAGGTAGATGACATGCATTTTTGCCCTTTCAGGCCGCTCTCTAGAGGCAAGTTTTCCATTCCATGCCCTAAATTCATAAACCGTGACCTGCGGGCGGGTGGCTTACGCAACACACGTCATCTTCGCTGTCAAAGATGACGAATTGCGTGCATCACCGGGGCATAAAAAACGCGAGCTCTTTACGAAATGTGTAAATGTCAAGTGAGAGAGGCAACCCCCCTCGAGGGCGTTATGTGGTTGGCGCCGTGTGCCGGTCATTGAGGGGTCCGTGGAGCATTGAAAAATGTTGATCGCAATTGCGCCAAGCCCCAAAGTGGAATTGTTAAGTAATCAGCAGTTTAACCCATAAGGTAATCTCGCGCTCCTTTCGCTAACGTGAATAGGCACTCACTTGCGAAAATATGGAACAATTGTGCAATTTTTTTCCTCCAATCAAATCTAACTAAACAGGTCCACACGGAAGTGTGGCAATGTGCATTGGTAACTATGAGAAAATCTTGGATGTTTTAAAACAGATGACATCGGCAGTTGGGCTTCTACCAAACGTTGGCGTCTCTTGACATTTTTCATGCTAAGGTTATCAACGGCAACAGAAATAATATAAGGCGAGACAGGAATAATTGAACTACTATGACAAAAATTACATTTAAATGTCTGAAGTTTATAGGATGCTGTCCACTGTTATAGGAGTCCTGCACTGACCAACCAGCAACAACATCTTAAAAACATCAAAGCAAAATAAAGAACACCAAAGTCGTTTGCAGAATATAATCAGGATTTAAAACTATTTCAGAACATCGGTTTCCTTCGATCAACCCTGACGACAAAAGGACATATTACCAGATAAATACACTATGGTCTTTAGTACGGAGTTTTTATTGATGTCAAATACTGAATGAACGACGAGCATTGCGTTCTTCTTTCTACAGCAAACAGTATGTAGTAACTGCATCCGGTAAAAAATTGGACTACGGTACAGTAGTTAAGTTGTATTATTCACTATAAAATTAATTGATAAAATACAGTAGACTAAACAAGGTGGACAATTGCCAAAGGCAAACCCTAAAAAGTTTGACTTCCTGCAAGCTCCAGCACATTTCAGAAAATAAGAGTTGCAGTCGTGTCAACCGCCGTTCCTGTTCAGTGCACTTCTTAAGTTCAGAAAACGCGCACTATAGCTAATGAGCTTTCACGCTAATCAACCAAGTTGCTGAAAATTCAATTTGTCGGTAATAGACAAGGAATATCGACGCAAAAACATAATTAAATAATTTGTAGTTAATCCATGCACAGTGAATGAGTTCTCTGTACAAGAAACATTTAGTTCGATAGAAATGTTCAGTTTTTCCACAAATTCTTCCATTGTAATTTTCTCGTTACCGCTTGATGTAGTGCTCGTAAACGAAGCAGATGTTGAGACAAAAGAATAGCAGTGCCAAATTAGCATGCTCAACTAAGACGATCACTTTGAGGCTCGCTGCACGTTCTCTTAACAAAGGAATCTTGAATTCCTAGCAAATAGAGCATATTTACAGTCACTGCACACCAAAGCGGGTATTTCTGTTGCTAAATATATATATATATATAGAAATAATGAAGCGGTAGGTAAATTTCTACTCACTGAACACCTAAAGCGACATTTTTAAAGGGGTGGTGGCAGCACGGGTAACTTTCAGTGTTGTATTTCGCCAACAACAGATACTATAAAACGTTCATCCTCATTATATGAAATCATTTCTTTCCTAAGTTCATAAAAAAAATTGTAGCACGAAGCGTATAAGGATCTTGTGCAGCATAACTTGTATCGATAAAACATATAAAGTCGGTAACATCACAGTTAATAAACTGATAATTTCGATGAGTCACATTCTACAGCAATAATATAGCCAAGGTTCAATGAGTGATACCGCTCCAAAAATGACTGTGTTGATTATGTAGATATGTTGTATGTACAATTATATGTGACAAGCACATGCTTCTAGCTGTATCAACCATTATATCTGGGACGTAAAATCGCTGTCTGACAGCTTGTATTGAATAGAATACGTGCCATCCTTTCTCTAAACGTGCCATCCTTTCTCTCTGCCAGCCTAGTAAATTTTTGCGATACTCGGATTGCAGTATCAGCGTTTCTGACATTCACACGCCATTGCACAGGTACTAACCAAGTCAGAAATGGGGTGGTCTGAAGATCGCAGTTGTCGAATGAACCTTCCGTCTCTACAGCCATAGCTCTGGTATTCTGCAGTCGAAAGCAACCGTGCGCACGTCCGAGGCATAGTGAGCATCAGTCTGCAGCGCCAGTATGAAATAGTGCATGTGAGTTTTCTAAGGTGAAGCTGACGTTACCTATATGTATTTTATACTGTATTTTGTCAGTGAACGTTCTTGATGATAGCTCATCTGTTGTAGGGCTGTTTCAATTGCATATAGAAATTTAGAAAGTTCTCATTAGATTAACTTCATTTTATAATCAAAATGGGAAAATTTATGTACCTGAGAACTCTTTGAGGCTGACTCACAATAGAATCTATGTAGCTAAATCTGTATACAGTCAATTCCCCAAGCATGTTTTCCCGGAAAAACTATGGCATTTTATAACTGCTAATTTGGATTTAAAATGAAACTACTCCTAGCTACACAATGTAAACTGCTCATAATTAGGCTGGTTATTCCAAACGTAGAAACGAAGATAGAGAGATACATATAAATCAAATTTATTATAGAGCTCTCTCACATAAAGCTGGATAAGTAGGCGTATATATGGAATGTAGTAGAACGGTATAAATATTAATAATACTAATATAGATCGTTGTCGCACTACTCAACCGTGTAACACTAAAAAAAAATAATTATTTCCTCCACTACCGTGTGAGTGAATCACTGTCATAGACGCCGAATGTCCGTCTGACTACAGTCAGCGTACAGTAAAAAATTATCCATTAATTATACATCGGTAACTTCTCAAATTTCATAGTATTTGATTTCATAATTACGGTTGTTAATGCATGTATTGCATGCATCGCAGGTGAGCATAAGCCTTCACAGAAACACGCAAATTAAAGTACATACGTATCATAATATTGACACGTGTAAAATAAACCAGAAAATCAGGGTTGCAGTCACACATTACATCTCAACGCTTCTGCACGAACGCAGTTGGTTTTCATGATTGTGTCCGGCAACACTAGGTTATTAAGAAATGTTGATGGAGAATACGCGTCCCACAAGCAAATATTTTATTGTTTACGTAATATTATTACATGGGACGAATAATGGCTTCACCCCAAGTGCCAGGGGACCACTCCGCCCTATGCATACACAAGACTTGTTGGTCGACCGTGGTTCGTCTCCAGAGCATCTTGTTAATTTAGAGAATTCAATATGCAGCAGATGTAGATTGCTAGCATTTGCCACCGTAAGCTTAATGAGTATCACTTCTGAGAGAACAGAGGGCACCTCTTGGGATGGCATGCCGACAAACGAGCTTGCTTTTAATGAGCAGGCTTTGGCATTCCTCTCTTGAGGGTCTAACTGAGGAAAGGCGTTATATGGAGATCCTTCAGCATATGGATTGTACCAAGATTACTCGTACTTTCTTTCACGCAGGAAATCCGATTATTCGCCTCAGCTGCAATAGTTCTCCTCTATCACGCATAAGTAGGCAGATGAGCATCGCATAGATGCTGCATCATAACAACGTGCAGCCCATGTCATGTCACTAATACTCATCCTAGCGAGTAAATTTTGCCATTCCAGTGAGCCCAGCAATAGAATCTCTAAGACAAGATCCAGCACTGACAAAGCATAGACACAGTTAGCCTGGTGCTCGACTCTGATTGCGTGTCAAATCATCCATGCAGATGGCAACCGGTAAAATTAAACTAATGGCTCTGAAACAAATGAATGTAAAATTTTAATGCGCCGTAGATTGTGACTAGCGGTAATTTTGACGGACATCTGTAATAATTTTACGTGTTTATAGATATCATTATATAAGTTGCTTAAGCCTCCCTAGACAGAACTACGCACAGAAAAATGGTCATTTGCCATTAAGCAAAATTAGTTAACTGTAAACTACCTTGTCGTTTGAATTTGCGTCAATGCACATTATCGTTTGTGATGAGCAACAGATGAACAACAGCGTTGTGATGAACAACAGCGTTGTGATGAACAACAGTGTCGTTTACGGTTAATCATTATTGCTTTGTAGCTAAAATATTACTTCGTTAGTGATAAGAAACCAGGAGTTTTTTTATCGTAAAGAACATACGTTTCTGCGTGATATACGATGTTTCAAGAAAGGAAAAGGAAAGGACATGTGGTACGTCGATAGAAACGTGGAACCCATGCACGAGGATGTTTCAACACATGATCAGTAGGAAATAAGAGGAAGAGCAAAAATAAATACCATCAGCACGGGTACGAAGGTTGAAGGAAGAAAGTCCATGGGCACGAAAGAACGATGTCCCGAAGGCCCAAGTAGAGCTAAGGTAACCTCGAGAGTAGCCCTAGGGTCGTTGTTCCCATAACATAGGATGTCCGAATTTAACTAACCTAACTGTGGCCTATCCTGGACCCCTTGCATGAGGAGGTTTTATAAATCATACAACAGTCTAGAACTGAATTTCACTTTAAAGAAATTTAAGGCGTGCGAGTTACAAGCAATAAGAATGGCTGTAAAAAAAAATGACCACAGAGAAGTCTTGTGCTTATGTGAAGGCAATATATAGAAATTTGCAGAGTCGCTCGTTGCGGCAGTGAAGCAACTCACGCACGCTACGGACATTACTGTTTCACGAGACACGATCGGTACGAGTTTAGTAACACTCACAAGCGATGCATGAAGAATTTTTTAACTTCCAATTTATTTCTTTAGTGAGAGTACACTGAAACTTCTGGATTGGACAGATTCCCTTTCAGCGAAATCAGAAGAAGTGGATTTTATTTCCAGCTCACGAGGCAACATTGCTTTGTATAAAAGCTGGTGCAATGGTCAATGCATGGTGAGACGTGGAGTGACTGTTGGACCCTTGTCAAGCGATCCTGAACAAAATGTTTTACCAATATGCGCCAAGATATGCGCTCTTGCGTGCTGTTGGAGTCTTGGAGTTGACTTTTTTTGAAGTTTTGTGGAACATTTTAAGAAAAAGTGAAACAAATCATACTGTCAGTTCAATTTTAGCGTCATTCAGTTACAAGTAGAAAACACTGAAGGAAATTCCTAACGCAAAGCAAAATGTCACCAATAACAGTTTCCATCATTTATGTAACATTTCTGGTTTCTCATTTAGAAATAATGAAGCGTTGAATTAATCATGATCCAAACAAAATTTTCAACTTCCCCACAATCTAAAACGGCAAATCAACTGCAGCGGCAGCAGAAAGTTCTGTCAGAGGAACGAATATTATGATATTAAAAGGCAGTGCAATATAATATGGTAGAAATATATATGATTCACACAACTGCTACCTTTATATGATCAACGACGCTTCTTGAATCTCATTAACCTCATGTATATATATATATATATAAATTTATGCTTAAGTCAAAGTCACTGATGTCTGATGAAAAGAATAATGTCCGATGCAGGATCTCTGTAATATTGTTCTTGCACTAAGATACCATTTTAAGTAGGAATAGGACACCCAACTGATAGGTTGGCTATTCTTCATTCACTGACAAGGTTTGTCTACGATAAGGGAACAATATTGCACTGATTTTACAAAAAAATGACATTGTTGGATCACCATTGAGCCAAGATTAAATGCATGCTTAAAATTCATATGATACAATCGAAAAATGTATTATTCGGCCGGTTCTGCAATCTAATCTAATACTAAGAATAACCTTCGTGTGTTTATAAATAAATATATGTATAAATATATATATATATTTATATGTTTGGTGTCACGCTCTTAACGAAATAGATAGGCGGAAATTAGCCCAGGTTGGAGGCTCTGGTGCTCCTCTCAAGCTCCATTGAAAGTGATAGG
>LQNS02278159.1:4797099-4841657 GCA_001587735.2 Parhyale hawaiensis | reverse complement strand
AAGACCTAAGGATGCCAGCACGACAAAGGATCAATGAAGAAAAGAAGAAAATTAAGAAGCAAATAAGAGAAGAGGAGATTCCGCACCGGCCTAGAGGCATTACGCAAACGTATAGGTTATTGCGTGAACTCTTCACGCACGGGTCCACTAGTTTTTTAATATTTACCTCAGGTGAATACCTGTAATAACGTTTATTAATGTCGGCTACAAATATGCGCAATAAAATAGTTTAATGCATTAGCTACTACATCTACTATTGAAGAGGTAGCTGCTTCTTGCGTTAATGAAAACTAGCCGATAATGGGTTTCTACCTAGATTCCCAAAGTTTACAACATTTCTATACGTCGAAGTTCGTTGCGCTCGAAGATGTACTGGTTTAAGGAGCTGCCCGCACTAAGCCATAAGCACTGTAATTAATACTAGCCGGAATAACTACTGTCGTATTGGTTTTGGGAGCTGCTCTGCACTCAGCCCTAATTAATGGCCATAAATAACATTAGCCAGAATGTCTCATGTCGTATTGGTTTTTTGGCAACTGTTCCACACTGAACCTTAATGTCCATAATCAACATTAGCCTGAATGACTGATATCGTATTGGTTTTGGAAATTGCACCCCGCTGAGCTCTAAGCACTATAATTAATACTAAACTGATGGGCTAATGTCGTGCTAGGTGTTGGGAGCTGTCCCGCACTGAGCCCTAATGACCATAATTAATACTAGCTTGAATAACTAATGTATTGGTTTTGGGAGCTATTATTCACGGGATTTTCAGCACTGCATTTAATATTACCAGCCTGACAAATTAAGTTTGCATTGCTGTAGCAATCAAGTCACTGTACAAAAGTACAGCGAATAGCATCATTTGCGCAGGCGTAACACAGCAACCAGCCTTCATAAATCGTTCCTCCAAATAGATACCAAAAGCGCACGGTGACTCACTCTGAACCGGCCGATAATTTTCTCTCATTCGAAACCTATGCCTGACCTCACTCCGACCGGCCATAAGATTAGCACCTTATACAAGTTCAACTGTCTAGGCACAATCTATTGCATTCAATGGAGCAACGGTCAATGTAGACCTGCAGGGAACTACCAAATCGCTGCACCAATCGACCTGCACACTCGCGCAACCCAGCCAGGTCACGACACGCCCTCGGAAAAGCATTCTCTTCTCGTTGCATCCAGCTGTATAATTTGTGATGTTTTTGTAACTGCCCTCCAGTAATTTGTAGCTAAGGCTAAAACCGCAAAAAATTAAGGACTGTTGGACGCGTCTTGGAGAAATAAATGGAAGAAAACATGTTGATGGTCTTCGTTCAATAACTTCAGGGATAAAAAAGAAATTGTTGAGCCTAGGTGGAGTTGACCTAAATTTGAATTTTGGGAACACAGTGATTTTGTCTACACTATAACTTTTCAATGTACATAGATTTACGTGCCATTAAGTGAGTTATATAGAGAATCGTCAATTATAAATCAAAAGAGAACATCATCCTACACAAACGCACGAACCTATAACTCCAGCTAAATCAATGCAATAATAATTGAAAAGATACAATATTTAACGTTTTTTTCACATGCACATAATATATGTGCATTATGGAGTAAAGTGCAATAAAACAAGTAGTGAGAAATAGAGCACCATTTCTCAACAGATAGTTTTCCTCAAAAATTGTATGGCGCATGCGCGCGTATAGTGACATATTTTGATACACTTAACAATGAGTACGTCCTCCGCGGGCACTGTATGGATTAGCAAAGATTATGTATGCAAAGTCCCCGGAGCAAAAAACTTCGACTATTCACTGCTTCATTAGCTATGCTGAGCAACGACGATGTTTCCTACCGATAAAAATTGAACAGTCAGGGCTTTAAATGCGAGTTGAACAGACAATACGCTGGGCTGTTCAGTGCTCCCTTTTGATAAACGATTCGGTGAATAAGGGCCCCTTACGTAATGCACTGGCAGGCTGAGGACGTGTATGCAAACTGCAAGATACAACGCTTGCGCTTCCTTCTGGAACAGCGAAAGGAAGGTTGAAGTGCGTGAAGGTGGAGTCTACATGTACACCGCTCCTAACAAACCGGACAAAAATAATCATGATCAGAAATATTGGTATTTACGATAATCTATATGAAGAAGAGTGAATTTGCATGGTCCAGGCATTTTATTAATGGCGTATTTATTTTCTAAATTGACACTCATCATTGTAGACACACACAAAAAGAAAAAAAGTGCATATGCAATCATTTTCAGCTTACGTTAATATCTATAAAAATAACCTCTGCATGAAGAGTAATTCTCAGCTTACGTTCAAAATGAATGAATAAAACTTTCGTAAATTAGTATCGTCTTTCATTAATCATAATAAAAGTCTTGAGTCTTCCAAAATACTATCAGCTGCACCACGTGCTCACATATTTGACTCAAACTATCTGACCATAGTATTGCTGTATCATTTATAGGATTACTGTATAATTTACGAGCTTGCCGCGGCTCGTGCACTGTAGAGTGAACGACAACTTCATTCTCACGAATGTATAACCATACAAGTTTCATACTTGTCACACCTGTGTAAAGGAGAGCTTAACGAAAGCAAAAGCGACTGCAGGACCCGTGCTTTCACATGTGGCAATATTATATTCACGGTTCAGGGAAAAACGAACAGAACCAGAGTCGGTCAAGTGATTAAGTTCAACAGAGAGTGTGGTGGGCGTGGAATGTGCTAGCAAGTAGCACGGCAATATGAGCATCAAAATAACAGCAAGTCATAATCTTGCGTCATCATTTCCATATAATCAAACGCGAGTAAAAGTGGCCCGAACTTGGACACACGCGAAGCTGAAAAGTAAGGGCGCTTACCGCAACAACTTTACACCTGGTTATTATTTTCCGTGATGTGCTTGGTAATTTTGGTAATCATGCTACACTATGGATGTCTTCGAGCACGGTAACAGGCTTGAAACAAATTCTTGCTACGTGCAACCTTGGTGATGACGCCATAGATCGCGTGCACGCAAACGAAGAGTAAGAGGAGCGTGACATAATGTAGAATGGGGGTTTTACAAGGATAAAAACGTAAATTCAAAGCTTTCAAATGCGAATGGAATCTACGTACTTGCTCACAGTTGTAAGTATTGTTAGGAATACCAAGAGCAGGTCTGGCCCAGAGCGTTTTTTCAGGGGGGAGGGCAGGGGAGGGTAAATCTCGAGCTTCAGAGGAGGGAGGGGCAGATGTACTAAAGACCTATGGAGAAAACTTGTAAATATTACTTGAATTCCTGCCTTATACTTACTTCAAATGCGTTATTATATCACAACTCTTAGATGGAACTTGAATCACAACGGAGCGCTGTATAGCTCCAGCGTGTTTTCAATTTGGAAGGAGGGCAAATGACACTTTCCGAGCTCTGGAAGGGCATTGCCCCGTGGCTACCCTCTGGGTCCACCACTGAAGAATCCCATGTAAATTGCAATATAGTGTAAATTACTTAGAACATATTTTATAACTAAATGGAACGAATTTAAAGGGTCTGAATTCCTACAGTAAATTGCAACAAAAGTGTATAAAAACACAAACTTTTCAGATTTCCATTTGAGAGATATTTGTTAAGGGCTAAGAAATTCTTCGAGGTCGCGCTCGCAAAAGTGATTTTATTGTCAAGCGCAAAAACTGGTCACGATGCAGAAAATCTCTCGCATTTTCTGATGCCCATTTTTTTAAAGCCAAACCCTGACCTCGCAAAGACTCTAAGCATATGTGTATTTTTATGTAGGTATTATGTCTCAAACCGTGCGGTGCTCAAATTGTGACCCCTAAGCGCGTAGAATTTGGATGACTGTAACTCGTGCAAGTTTATTGTATGACAACACAGGTCAGGCTTTTCCATGACCCACAACAGCTTTCCATTATACCCGCTGGCTTACGTGGAGGTCGTCCCATGCGAACGCCCTTTTGCGTTCCATATAAGTACAAGGACGTCGCACTCGGCGTTCCCTTGCGTCTGCCCTTCATATGATGAGCCAGACCTGACCGACCGAAGCCAAACCAGCATCATTGGCTTTTATCTCTCATTAGCTAAATATGGTACGTCTTACATCTACATCACCTCAGTCAAATCCAGCTACATAGGTTGAACGTAATCTGATAGGATAACAACAAACGCCCCTCTCTTTGCCGTTTCAATTTACGTTAACAAATGTGATTCTCAATCACTGAGGTCAAATCAACCTGTAAACTGATCAATCTTAGCTGACCTGACCGAATCAAAATACTCTGAGTTAAAATCAATCTTTCTCTTTAGCTAAATACAATTTAGTCTACCCCGACCTTAAATGACCTCATCCTCTACTTGACGATACTCTCTTATGCACGTCTGAAGCCCCATGAGTGTAAACTTCAGCAAATGAATTTCATTCAGTTAAGCTAATAATCTAAAGTTGCACCAGTGCTAGACTGCATACCATATTGAACACAGGAACAGAGACAGGCTCAGTTTTGCGGACAAAATTCACTATTATAATCAACCTACACAGATAGTAAACTAGATTTACAACTAAGCTGCATTTTTCTCACATTCAGAGGGAACAGTATTAACTCTGATGCTATACGGGTACACAGTTGAAACGGTATATAAACGTATGTACATGTCACTCTGTGCATGGTAGTCGTTCATTGTCTATTGCTGTATCGGTTAAAATGCTTATTCCACCTTGTAGGAAATTATTTCAATTAAGATCATTACGCAATTTACCTGGATAGAAAGTGGGGCAAGTTATAGGCAAGAGGAGTAAGGAGCAAGGTTCGAGTGTGGTAGGTTTATTAACCTTTCACATGTGGCACGTCCCTGTCTAGTGTTATTCCTACGGGAAAGGCAAGGTCAAGTCATGCAGTGAAACGTTCACTTGATACATTATTGAACTACATCATCCCACTTCCAACCATACCAATAATGGAACACTTCAGGTGTGTCCACTGGGTTATCTACCAATGAAGTTATACTGCACTCCACGTTTCCCTGCTGAATGCTGGTAGATATACATAGCTCAGGCCATGTGGAGAACTGCTATAATTTATATTTCACTGCCTAATCAATAGAATTTATTTATAATCTGTTTCAGCTAAGCAGTTAACGACCACAATAAGGCTGGAAGTTCGATTGTCGCACGGTTTGGGGATGGCAAATGCAACGCGAGCGGCCAAAATTTTCCCCTGTCAACACTTGCGCAACATTTCCGCAAAGTTGCCAATCCGTGGATTCAGACTGCGCATCTGACGGTTGATGCCCGAGATAACTCCCAATCGTCTGTGTCAAAGAAAACGTAATAAAAAGGGATGGTCATCATAGGGATGAAAGACAATGGCATGCACAAAGACATCTCCTAGGTGAGTGCGCGTTGGCCATTACGCATACCGTCACGCCACGCTATGCCAGCGGTAAGTTTTTCTTGAGGGCGGTTGCTTGCTCGACGACCGCACGCAACTGGGCATCATTCAAAATCAATTAGCTAAGCGGTATCGTAATTAATAATTTCGCTTTGAGGGATGTAGCATTGGTAGTATTGTGGCAATTAGAAATGTAGGTTATTATTATAATTTTTAGACAAGTAAGAGGTATAATTGAGAATTAGAGTAGAAGAGTATTTTTATTAGCTAGTAAGCGTTCAATTATGAAGACACTAACGCACTGCTTGCAAATCTAAGTATCACCAAGCTCGTAGAATACACAAGTCAAATACGCATGAACAAAAAGAAAAGGGCACCTATATGCCCAATCGGAAATTTATGGGCGATTTCTCGAGGTGGAACTCGGTTTATGAAATTCCGGTAGCGTGCTAGTGGATACGCAAATTATTTTCATTGAAATGATAAGAAATATGATACCGAAATGAAAAGTATCCCGTGAGAGAAATTATAAAAGTAATGGAGATGAAACTGAACATTCTCAGTGAAGACAACCTGAAATTTTTAAATTTCTGGCAATGATGTGAATTGAAGCTGCTCGTACTGCAATTTACGGGATAAAAAAGTTCAAATTTTCCTTTTTAGAAACATCATTCAGTACTTAATTTTCGCAACAACAAATGTCATACAAGCAAGGGCATTATTTCATTACCGAAAACCATGTTCAAACAACTACTTATCTAGATGATAATGATGAATGGCTACATATACAGTAATAGCCAGCATAAAAATTAATAATGAAATTTTAAAGACGATTTTTTTCCAGCAGTGAGTTTTGAATTAGTTGAATCTTTACTGTCATCTTTAGCGAAAAGAAATTAATAAAGTTTAGAAAGACCGCCATTATTTTTTTTCTGATGCACATAACGCGAATGGTCATCCCCTTTCGCGTTTTTCCTTACATACGTAAGATATTTTTTAATACTCGTATCTTGCTGATTATTTCACTCATTTCCTCGATAGGATAACCAACAGGCGAATCCCATTCATCCTTGTAACGATCAGATAATGAATTACGTCAGCGTTGGGAGCTAAGCTGTCTGTTACAACACTAAAATATTCCTTTATATCGAAACAAAATGGCGTGGAATTTAAATTTGGAGGCAATTAATGAACGCTTGCAGCTTGTACGTGCGCATCCAATTTTCAGCCTGAAACACAGTTCACCAAAAACAAACTTTCACTGCCACCGCGCCTAGGCTTCAAGAGCAACATATTCCATTGTGGAGTGATTGGTTCCTTTCTCAGAACATTCACCAAAAGTTTCAGGTTCTTTTGCCAGGGTTGCGGCAATCGGGCATTGGGCTTGGACCTTAGCGCCTTAGAGATGGGCGTGACGAAGCAACATTCTAACCAGTCGTCCAGCACCCGCCACTCGCTTTACGGCAGCGATTATATATATACTGTAGGGTGCACACATTCCTTTGTCAATTGGTATACACACAGACGCACACGTTCATGTTTATGCAAGCGCGTCCCGCAGTTCCTTATTGCTTATCCCGGAAATGAGTGTGTTTATATGATGTAAGAGAATTATGAGGAGGAGCGTAAACATGAGTGAGTTCATGTGATTTCGATGGAAAACCTTTAGGCAGGATCCGCAACTAAATAGATCATAACTTGTGAATTACAAGGGATAATGTTAGAGGAGGGGTAGTTGCAAGTAGGTCATCCGATTTCTTAAATTACGAAGGCAGTACGTGCAAGACAAAGTCTATACACAGGTTATATTATGAGCGGCAACGAGGGAAATATCTGAAGAGGAGCCAGAGAATGTATTAAAAATTAGGAATTACGGGGAAAAGTGTACCGTAAAGTCTATCAAAAAGAGGGGAATATTTACAGAAAAGCTTGTTGATAGGTTACATTTTGGAAATATACAAGTGAGCATTTGAAGTCAAATTTGTGAATAACACTAATAACACCATTACAATTTCATGCCAGGGAATCAAAAACAAAAAAAAAAAACGGATAGAACTCAACGAGAGCGTTATGCAACTCCAGGTAATCCTCTGGAGAATCACGAGGGAATTATTTAAAACAAAGTTCGTAAGTAGGTTATAGTTGGCAGTTATGAGGGAAGTATCAGACACTTAGTTACTGAATATATAGTTTACAATTAGAGAAATACGATGGAAATATTTAAATACAGGCAGTAAAAGGGTCATAATGTGTTGGTCGTCACCAAGAAAGTAAAGTCTGTAAGTGGTAGGGTCTTTTCCCGGGAAATCTGAATAAGTACATTTAACGGAAATTCCAGGGAATTGTTCTTGCTCTTGAGAAATCGCGGGAAACTCATCCTAGTACTCTGGACTAATGTAGACTTCTTGGGAACAAAAAAAAAGTCCCAGAAAATTTTGCGAAACATTGATGTTGATTTCCCGTGAAAGGAATTTTAGTCAGTAGGACGGACTTTTTGAATAACGAGGGTTTATTAAACGTGGAGTGTGATGTTCGTGGCATAAACGGTGTCGTTTTAAAGGTAAACCAACGGACAAAATATGCGGACTATAGACGCTCGTCCAGATTCCTCCAGGGGCACAGAGTACGTCACAAAAATATTGGCCGTGTCACCCCGAAAGCCTTCATTAATCTGTTGCGCACAGTTTTCCTCTTCTTAGTTCAGTGGAGCAATGAGATGTAATCAGTCAGCTGATTCCGTCATAAGGAGAAGATTGTAACCATACGGTAGACTAGTACTTCGAGATCAACAATATTATAATTTTCTCTGTTTTGATACTCAAATTAAATTGCTTTAAAGTGAAATTTCAGAGCGAGTAATACGTTTTTTAATTGCCAAAAAGTTAATATAAGACCCTTTATTATTAGTCAAAACAGACAAGCAACCATGAAGATCAGTAACTGCATAGAGGTAAAGAATTAACAATAGAAAAATATAAATATACGTAGTATACCATACCTAAATTATCTTGATTCCGCGGACGAGGTGCGGGTGGCGTTACACACACCGCCCATCATGCATGTACAGAGGTGATGTTGTATTCCGTGACCAACGGGAGGGTTAGTCACGAGTTATGCTCACATTGCATGTAGCCGAGTATATAAAAATCAATAGAAGATCAAAAGGAAAAAACAAATGATATGATAAGCATATGAGAAAACTAGAGGGCCCAACCGTCAAAAATGAGGGCAAAAATTTTGTGATTAAGCTTTTTATTGTTCCGGTTCCTAGTATAGGTTTTGCTGTATTACAGGTCTCATCCCTGCAGGCCTGATCTTCCATGAGTTGTATTGTACAACCATGAGTTTTGCGATAGCAAAATATCCCCCTACACATAAGGCGTGAATATCAGTTTGGAATTGATCAAACGTTGAGCTTCACTAAGAAAATATAGTGACGGAGAGACGGACCAACATTGGAGCAAGCAAGAGATCAAGGGAGCAAGGGAGTGAGGGAGCAACGGAGCAAGAGAGCAAGCAAGCAAGCAAGCAAGCGACCAACAACTGTGTTTTATTATATAGTGGATAAATAAAGACATGATAATTCGATGACCTAATAAATAGTCAGAACTTTACAACAAAGGGGGGGGGGGGAGGCGCGTTTTGTTAGCAAGTTTAGGAGTAAAAGGCGAGTAGCTGTCAGTAGGACACAGACAGATCAGCTTATCAGTTACGCAATGAAGCAAAGCTAGTAAAACGTGGCTGAGTAAGCAAATGATAATAGCAAAAAGAAATACAAGAACCTACGAAGGTTGCGAGAGATACAGGAAGTGGAGAATATGCATCTGACCAAAAGGTCTCGTTGTAAGAAACTTGCAGAATTTGACCGATAAGAAAGTATGGGTCTTAGTAGATAAATACTAGCATTTGTGATAAATGGTCAGTGCATGTCGGTCACAGAAGGGGCAGGAGGTCAATTCAAAAAGAATGATGACCCATAACAGTAACATTAGTCAAAATGATTTGAATACGAATGCAGCTCGCCTATGTCAAACAAAGGTTAAAAATTAAATCGTTTCAGCATAAGTTCATCAACTTATTTTAAATGTTACGCGAAACGTGAGAGCAGGATTAAACACCAGCAATTTACGCACGAAACCAATTTCAGATAAACCTTAGACTGCTTGTAAATAGAAATTGACTCGCAAGATGTGCAGTTGCTACTTGTAGTACTTGGATCCTTGCAGCAGGGCTGGTGCAATATAATCTGCATTTTAATTCCTTCACCAGTGAAATAATGCGTCGGTTTCTCGCTGAAATAACAATGCTTGAAACATCTCACATGACGGATGCAGGACGTTTATGATCGAGGTGAAAAGGTAAAACCTCAAAGTCTTTCCCAACGCAGCGAGTTCTTCACATTTTGCTCGTAACATAACACCGGCCCAAATAATGCAATCGTTACGAAATCCTAGAGACCTTTTAAATTCATCTTTGCAGTAAACTATTGAAAATGATATTAATAGTAACATTTGAGCGAATGTTCACCTACAAACTGCAGCAGGAAATTTAAGAGAAGAAGAGCTGCTCGAGGCTGATTCTTAACGTGATAACCTGTGGATCAGGGTTTTTTAAGATAAAGGTCGCCACATCTCGCGTTATCGTACAGAGGAAATTTAAGATTTTTAATTTGTCGAGGAGTAGCAAAATAAATTGCGATGGAATATCTTGTATCTTAATAAACATGCCATATATGTACCACCGGTGGTACATAAGAAAATTTCATTGATTTGTCAGCAACATAACTTAAAAAGTTACGAGCGAATCTTCATGAAATTTTGAGGAAATGTTACCAAGGGTTTTAAACACAAATGATCAAAGTTTGGTGATGATCGGACTTACCGTTTGTGTATTTGCTGTCAGAGAACTGATCTCTATTTTAGGCTGGAAATTCTTGGAGCTAAAGGGAAGTTCCCATAGTTTGCTCTGGCGGTTAACGTCTTTATTAATTAAATTTAGACATTAGAACCTTCTTATCTTACCCCGGTCATTCGGATTTTACACTTCTCCCTGACAACATATCGGCCTCTAGTTAGTGTAACTGAAATAAATTATTGCTTCTAGACCTTTCCAACCATTATTTTAATTTTGATGATGGGAGAAGAACTGCCGAAACGTTAACATTTTATGATTTTGTCGACACTATTATATATCTTATATCTATTTTACTCCAATTAAATGCTAAACTAATCCACTTTGGTCCAGGTTATCATTATCACTTTTATTATACTGAGCAGTTTAACCCTCCGAGTCCACAACGGGGGCGATTTCACAGAGGAAGAAAGAAGAGACATCCAGTATGTTGTTAGAAACATGGAACTTATGTTCGAAAGTGTTCCCAGACAGGATCAACGTTACTGGAAATAGCAAGTCGGAAAAGAAGAGGAAGAACAGAACAAGTAACATCAGCAGGAACATGAAAATGGAAGAAAGAAAGGTGGGTACTAAGGAACAAGACTCCCAGATGCCCTAGCTAAGGCTATGGTAACCTACAAGGTTCTCTGGGTGCACTTAGGTCCAGAATGTTGAACAAAAAAAAAAAAAAAAAATCGCCAAGAGGTATAAGAAAGGAACTTCACCCGCCCCATTTACGGTCGTATTAGAGAACAGCTTCAAAACAACCAAACATTGCTGTACTTGATGCAATATTATCCAGAGTAGTAAAGCCATAAAAAAACAAATATTATTTCCAGGGAAGCCAGTAAATTTGTTCTCGGAATGCATTTTGCGACCACTGCAAAGACGGGGAAAAAACCTGATACCTTTATTGAAGTCAGTAAGAGACGGAGTGGTAGAGATGAACACTCAGAGCGGAAAGGCTTCCCCAAAAAGGTAAATTATTCCATCATTGACATGAACAACATTCACGTTTGACAAAGTTCTTCCTTCATAGATGTTGCATCGGTATTTATAACAATTAGCTTACCCTACATACAGTTGGCTATCAGTACGGTAGGCGTAAAAAAGTAGCTATCGGAACCGCTAGTGAAGTGACTGTGAATAATTTGATGGGGTTTCCTCACCTTGCAGAGTAACCAGTTAAAATTATTGAGACAAAATATTATATAAAATAATCTCCGTTGTGTTGGAACACACTGTACACCCCATCCCCCATTATCTATGTAAACTAAACGTAGTCTAATGTGAATAACCTATTTTAGCTTTTATTTCCCACAGGATCGACTGTGTATGGACTGTTCATATACAGGTATACGGTTATATGAAAAAATTGTATCGGACCATCAACCCATTGCACATAACAGAGAAACGTACGCTAAGTTCGGCGCGATCAGTTCCACGACCTCATTTTGTGAATCATTTTTAAGGACTTTTGACAAAGCTTATAATAGTGAATGTTAAATAAAAGGGGGTGGTATCATGACTTTTGAAATATCTAGCAAACTAATAAACATTAAGGACGGTTGTATGACGAGAATTTTATGACAAATGATTTAAATTTAAACACTTCAATAAAGAAATGAATATGTTTGAAGCTAAACTTTGAAATTGAACGCTTTCGAAACCACTGCACAATTCCAACTGCCTCTTCACCAACTGACACGTCACGTTCATTTCAGTTTTGCGTAAACGTTTCTTTATGAAAAGATTCAAAACTGAGCACATCAAGTGTTATGAACAGACTGTAGAATTTATCAAAGAAGAAATAGAGCGCTGAAGTTTAGCTGATGCATCGATGCAAAAGCGTTATCGGAGCTATAATGTATGTACTGAAATACTTGCAATATAGCGCGGCCCAGTTGGTGACGTGTCCATAGCGAAAGAAAGACGATATAATCATCACTTAGCACACAGAAGTAGACAGTTATGGGATAATTATAATTGCATTTTGGCTAAATCATGATAAATTAAATTAAATAATTACTACAACCTTTATACAGTAACTATATCCTTTCACGTACAAAAATAAAAATTTGCCACGAAACACCATTAACAAATATTTCGTGTATGACAAATTTGGATAAATATCTACATCTGGAGCAGGCAGTAAAAGCGAAAGTATTTCATATTTTGTTTTTAACTCCAACATGTCAGCTATCGTCCGGGTCTGTGATGGGAATCATAGAAAATAACACAGTGTTACTGTCGATCATATCACCTGCAATTTGTCAGTTGCCTCCGCAGTGACACGACCGCAAGGGGAGCAGACGCCGTCATGACTTTCGTACTCGCCAGCGCCGACCAACAAAAACTGAACTCAATAGCCGGCCAGCACCAGAGAGAATGTCCGAAGCAAGAACAGCCCAATAAGTCGGGTAAAGAAATGGTAGACCCTTAATCTAGGCCTTCACTGCGTGGTAGGTGATGGTGTATGACAGAGGAAGGCTTGAGGGGGATTCAGGTACCAACTCTCTGAGATCCAGGTCAGACACAGCGTCCACTGCGATCTCCGATTAGTAGGTAGACCGGTCACAATCGTATGCCAGTGTTTGAAAAATAGATCCCGCTGCTCGGACTAGATGCACAGCATTCGTAATGCGCGCTCTCTGACGTTATGCCTCACTCGGGATGCATGCATTGGCATTACGTGTTTTCGTCGGCCATCCAATAGCATTCAGTACATGAACTGCGGTAACTAATGATATGGTGAGCATTATACGAGTCATTACGCCCTAACACTATCAGAATGTCAGTTGTAAGCAAATATTAGACAGATATATTTACTAACAATAGGTTAATTCTTTATCGGTCAAAGAATCTAGGATAGATATCAATTATCGTTACCACAATTAACTTTCAGTGGGAGCTATGTTTGAAGTTCACACACAATAATGGCTGTAATAATGGAACTCCTAACGATGCTACGGTAAATATGGTTCTCATATGTGAATGGGATTCGTTCAACTCGAGGAGGCATATTCGTAACAGCATACGAGGCTGCTCTGTTCGACAAAACTAATTGTACAAAATTTGATGAGGAACATGCGCAAAACTCTTCTGTGATGCTTGCATACGTTATTGTTTGACATGTACGCTTCTTGTCACACATCACCAACGTGTGAAGGAAACGTTATACGAAATTAGCTTTGATCTCAAAGTTACAGATTAGAGTGAGTCCATGCAGATACGTTTGGAGTGATACAACGTAACTGTTTCCTGGTCCGTGATCAGGGTTGGCTGCTTCAAACCAAATGGCTTAAACCAAATAAAAAACATGGGGTTTAAACCAACCAAAAAAGCATATTTTTTGTTTTTATTCAAATTTTTGGCTTTTATTCAAAATATTGTAAAATAAACAGTTCTACTTCTAGTAATTATTAGATTTTTTATTCACAAAACTGAAAGGATGAGTTACTGTGTTTCTATTTAGGAATCTTTTTGACTGTTAAGACAGATTGGGTTAACTATTGTTTATGTTTATTTAAAACATATAACTTATTAAATTTTGTGTTATTTCTGCTTAGAAATGCATATCTAATTCTATTCTGGTATGGTAGCAGCTACTGAAAATTAGAAGCAGTAGTCATAGTTGCTATTAGATAGCTGGTGAGCTCATGAGAAGAATACAGATATATAGTTATTTTACTTTCTTCAGTTTAATTTCCTTGTATATTGAAGTGGTTCCAAGTTTTTCAAAGGATTTTATAGCTATATATATCACTTTCTGTAGTTCATTACTCTGTTTTCAATTAGCTAATAGCTAGCTATTTCTGTCAACTTGTAATTGTAATTGGAAGTGTTTTCAAGGTTTTCAAAGGATTTTATAATGAAATTATAAATCATAGCATCTCTGCAGATTAGATATTAAACGTAGACATAGCAAATACAGGTACTCTGCTAATTGCTTTTTCTTAACCCCTTCTTCTTAAAATCATTCTTCTACAATAGGACGGTGAAATGAAGTAACTAAGATTGTTGATGATTTGCTAGCTACACGTTTACAAAGCATAAAATCCATTAAATGTTGAATAAAATTCCTAGAACTAGAGAAAAAAAAAAAATTCATAAAAACCAAATAAACAAAAAAAAAAAAAAGGCTTTTTTGGTTATAACCAAAAAAACCGTGATGTTTGGTTAAAAAAAAAACATTATTTTTGCCAACCCTGTCCGTGATGTAGCTCAGGAGGAGAATTATCAAGTCTAAGTGTGCCAAATTTTTACGAAGAACAACAGCTGGCCGTGTGAGAACAAGGAAGGTGCTGTTGAACACACAAAAAATAATTGGTAACCCTAAACGAGTAGAAAATGCGTAACGGTATAGTACTATATTTAATAGCTAAACAATTCTACACAAACATGATTAAGAAAGTTACACACGGTAAGCATTACCTAATACTTTAAGGGATATTCCGTAAATCATTCATTCAACAAATTTTACGGGAAAAATGACGGTAGCAAAAACGTAAAAACTTCCTTTAATAAAACTTACTGTTGTTCGCTATATTTTTAAAAGGGAACGTGTCCATTATTTTTACGGATCATCCGTCATTTCAAAATGAAATGTGCCTTAATTTTGCCGTATGACTGTAAAGTAAAAAAATATCCATACACAGTATTTTGCGAGAAGACGGCTTCTAGCAAACATACCAAAGAAAAAGTCTTGCAAGAATTACGGACTTATATTTACAGTGTACCTCAAATCCAGACTAAACTCAACCAATGTACACCTTGGAACTTTCATTATTTAAGGGTAAGGCAAGGTATTAGACAGAATGACGTAGCTCTGCACAAACAGCAACGTATTCTAGATCGGCGTAGGCTCGCTGTACGTACGCGGTAAGTTTTTAGAGAAAGGAGGGTAATCAGAGCCTGTGTTGTGGTTAGCCAAAAGCAAAAAACTCATGTCTTCGCTTATAATTCATGGGGACTGCAACTCACCAGCGAGATGACTTGCATTATTTTTTTCTTTCGTTGCGCTTGGGCTGAGTGATAAAAAGCATTAACTAGAAAGTAAGAGTAGATATAGACGTAATTTTTCACAAGTGCGGTCAATGGCAAATGATGGCGTGATGATTTAAAATTGAACTTTTTACAAGCAAAATAAACTGCCAAGTCAAGGCATTTCCAAGACAGATCGAGCAATGAAGCGCTAATAAAATCATACTACTGTAATAAACATAAAATTTTACTGAGCGTAGCTGTACACTACACTTTAAAACAGATATTATATGGATGAAAATTTAGTTAATCAAAGTACTTATATATTGGGAAAAAATTCAATAGGCAATTCTAATTGCAACAGTCTAAAGCAAGCAATCCAATAATTGTGCCAGACGTAGGTTATAAAAAAAAGTGTCACTGCCATGCTTGAGAAACAGGTCGGTGGTTTTAGGCATGCACATTGGTTGAGGAAGTGGCGGTGACAACTAACGTTGAGTTGTCTCATTAAACAGCTCTACATTCTTCGGACCCTTGATAGTCCAAAGCTGGGACCAGCTTTAGGTGGCAGCTCGACTGAACCAGTATTAGGTTCCAGCCGAGAAACAGTGCGTTCTCGAAGTGGTAGTCCTGAGTGATCGTACATGGATTAAGAGCAGGTGACATTAACCTAAGAGGAAACTCTCTTAGAGAACGGCTACTGAAGAATTCGTAAAGCCTGTCCTGTAATCTTAGAAGAAATGGTTCAGCGCCGATATAGCTTTGAAATAATTAAATATGCTACATTAAGAGAATAAGGGAAAATAATTGTAATATAATAGGAGGAAGACAGCAAAACAGAAAAAAAAATCTGATACGTGATGAAATTCGAACAAATACCCAGACCAAGGTAAAATTAAATGTTTATGATTATTATGACTATGATAGCATAATGACATTCATAAACTTCTAGGTTTGTCTTGACGTGCGAGTTTAAGTTTGAACTGCTATGCTTATCATCGCATTTTTCTCGTTTCTGTTTTCTGTCTACCAGGGGGCTACAGTTCCCCTTATTTTTTACTTATTTTTTATAATAGAACATTTAAATTCCAAGTCTATGTTACTATACCTTTAAAGGTTCTATATAGAACCTTTAGTTTCAAAGTTCAAGCTTCTGTGCGCTAACAAGATTTTTGGCCGCCACAGAATCTGTTTTGCGATTTAGTTTTTGGGACGACCAACTTTAGGCCAACACATCTTGGCCAATCCCAGCGATGTATTTCCCTTGAAATATGCGTAAAGGTACGACAGTCTCTCTAGAAAAATCCTCAAGTTTTCACTGGTCTGTGGGCGACACTCGCAAGTTCGATTACATATACGAAAGACCGGGGGTGTCACCTCCCGATGCTCGCCCGCTTCTGAGGTCACAGCCCTGGTAAACATGCAAGTATAAGTACATGCCACCCACAGTTCCTTACATGGCGCAAGGAGAGTAACAGTAATGAGGTGCGCGAACCAAGCAATTTCTTCGGCGTACATTGTAGAGAGGTGATCGATGTGCACGTGCATGCAAAATACGCACATAAAATTTCTGAAAATTATTTCCAATCACTGCGAAAAAAATCTCAGAATTAATCGTTATCTTTTATAGGATCGAAGGATCTATAAACATTCCATTAATTCCCCCGTTAATTACCAGTTGCCATTACTTTTCAATAAGGTATCACAGGACGGTCACCATTCTATTACTCCCTACGCACGAGGCAGAGGGATGCATGGTGATGGAGGGGAGGCAGGGGTATACGAGACCGAAGGGCCGTTGCAAAACTTTCATTTGATTGTGATCGATTATCTCTCACGGCTGGTATTAATTCCAGGGAAATATTATAGTTTATTAAAAAAAACGTGCGCCTTTGACGATTGCTTCCGTACCACCCCGACCTGTGCAAACTGAGAATGTGAAGGTCGTAGGTAGTAAATATTACATAATTCTGCAAAGACACGCGTACTGCCGGCCGCTTCTGAACCTGTACACTGACAATGTGAAGGTCGTGGACACTAAATTATCATATTAATATTAAAGCTACGCACACCAATGACGACCGTTTCTTTACAGAGCTTCTAAGATTTGTTCCTACTAACATTATGAAGGAAAAAGAGTTAAGAGGTTTGACGTCAAGAAAATGTTAGTAGTCATATCACAATATTGTGCCGACAAAATTTGAACATTTCTCTTTAGAACCTGAACTATGAGATCGTGCGTATTTTGAGTTTTGACGGAGAAAAAATTATAGTATTCTATAATGGATGTAGCTTGCTTACGCAAAGAACATTCTTTTTCGACTAGCAAACTTGAAATGTTCCAAAAAACAATATTTTCTAACATAATTCTCCGAGCAAGCTATTTTCGGCTGCAGGCAGAGGCTACATTTAATTATTTCTGCAATTGCTTACAACAATAATCACTTTAGGATGAAGCATATTTAAAGGTTCTACGGTAACAGGTAGAACTAGAGCACTCTGAGAGCGCATACCTCCGCCAAGTGAGCCAACGGTAGCAAAAATTCAAATTGGCTCTGAAACCATAATTTTCTTTGCATAAACTCCAAAATCTAATCATTTGTGCCTTTTTATATAAATAACAGCTTGTTCAATTTTTTTGAAGATCCGTTCATAACTTTTTTGAGTTATACTGTTAACAAACGTTATGACAAATATGAGTCAAACATATAAGCGAACCAACCGATCTGTACTAAAATTTGATCATTCATGTCATTTACCATTACTAACAACTCCTATAAATTTCATAAAGATCTATTCATTATTTTTTTAGTTATTGTGCTAACAAGCATAAAATTAAAAACAGTGACAAACGAACGAACAAAAGGGCCATTACCAAAATTTGATAATCTACTCTTCATTTTATACCTAACAACTCATGTTAATTTCATCAAAATCCATTCATAACTTTTTGAGTTATGGCATCGAGAAAAATGAGGGAGACAAACAAACGGATAGACATATCTTCACCAAAAGTTAATCATCTGTTTCTCCTAACATACCTAACAATCCCAGTAAATTTCATCCAAATCGGTTCAAACTTTTAGAGTTATCCTGATGACAGACAAACACGACGAAAACATAACCTCCTTGGCGGAGGTAATAAAAGCAACATACTACAGTGAGTGCAAGTATCGCTGCAAATCTTGCTGGAATTAGCACTTGCTTCTTGATATGATAAATCTTCGAGTGTTACCACCCTTCGATCAAGCAGCCACCGCTGCATGAAACTATGCATTAGTTCGACATACAAAGCACACTAGAATTTCTCTCACAAAAATTTATATTAGGGTACCTATGTAGATACGGTAAGGAGCAGCTAAGTATGAGTAACGTTGTAGATAAAGTGTATTGTACTGGCTATTAAAACAAATATTGAATCGGAAGTGTATGGGCATTTATCCGATGTTATCGGATACCACTCACTATTTACCCATAGGCAGCCGATAAATGCCTCTAAATCGCCGATTGGGATTAATGCAAACAGGAGCAAATAGGAATAAGACCGAAACGTCAATTGCTTAACTGAAAATCAGCTATATCAATCAATTGAAATTACCAGCATCTGCATATTTTTAATAAAAGAAACACGAAGCAGATGCTGTTTACTTCAAATGATCCGGTCTCTGGTGTATGTATGGCGTTTCGTAGAATGTTTTTTTAAATAAAAAATATTTCATACTTCATAAAGACTCACTAGTGCCATTAGTCATTCATTAGAAGTTAATACTAACAGTTTTGATTAGAGGCAAAAAATCACAGATTTGAAAACCAAAACTCAGAGAGCAAACATCGGCAGGGAATTTTTAGGCGACTTTTTACGTCATAAAAGAAATTCACTTAGCGTGGAAAAAAATTTAATCCAGAGGGATTGGGGCTGGATGCTGTGGGGAATAATTAGGTTAGTACAGATTAAGATGGGTTACGAAATTGCAGAGCATTCCGCGTTGAGCAGATGGAACTGATTAGCATTTGACCGCTGGGCATTGGCTACAAAATGCACAGAATAAAAGTAACTCTTGTTTCCTCGCATATTAAAACAGTTTCTCACAGTTAAGTATGGCAAATAAACAGGGACAATCCAATAATGCAGTGAAGCTCCAACAGGCCTTGTAGAAAGAAGAAGAATTGAATAAGTCTGAAAAATTAGCGCACGGAATCCTTTCGCTGTCCCTTCTGTAAATAATACTTAACTAGTGCACTCTGAGAGTGCATACCTCCGCCAAGTAAGGCAACGGTAACGAAAAATTCAAATTGGCTCTGAAACCATGATTTCTTTTGCATCAACTCCAAAATCTAATTATTTGTTCCTTTAGTATTAACAGTTTCCGTAATTTTTTTTTTCAGATCCTTTCATACCTGTTTGACTTATGCTGCTAACAAACATTACCACAAACACAAGTCAAACATACAAACGAATCAACCGAGCGGCACCAAAATTCAATCATTTATATCTTTTAACATTTCTAATAACTCCTGCAAATTTCATACAGTTAGATTCAAAAGTTTTTGAGTTATTGCGTAACAAACATTATGACAAACACAACTAAAACATAGAACCGAATAAGCCGATCTGCGCCAAAATTTGACAATTTTTGCCTTTCAACATTAATAACAACTCCTGTAAGTTTCATAAAGATACATTCAAACGTTTTTGAGTTATTGCGTAACAAACATTATGGCAAACATAACTCAAACAATGGAACGAATCAACCGATCTGCACCAAAATTTAATCAATTATGTCTTTTAACATTAATAACAATTCCTGCAAGTTTCATAAAGATTCACCCAAAACTTTATAAGTTATTGTGCTGACAAAAATAAAATCAAACACAGCAACAAACATACGAACAAACAAACAAATTATCACAAAAATTTGGTCATTTACTCTTTATAATATACCTAACAACTCACGTAAATTTTATAAAATCCGTCCATAACTTTTTGAGTTGTAGCATTGAGAAAAATGAGACAAACAAAGGATGGACGGATCTTCACCAAAAGTTAATTATCTGTCCTTCCTACCATACCTAACAATCCCTGTAAATTTCGTCAAAATCCGTTCTTAACTTTTTGAGTTATCTTGGTGATAGACAAACCCGACGAAAACATAACCTCCTTGGTGGAGGTAATAAGAACTTCACTGGTACAACCATCTTGGACATACATTCATTCCTACAGTTAATGAGCACTAACTTAAATATTTTCTTTAAAGGAAATTTACTGACATACAGTTGGAGTTGTAAGCTGCTTGATGATGACCCTTGAACGGAGCTGTCAGCTATATATACTTTTTATAATCCTTCATTGCACCTTAAGAAGCAAGGCTGAAAAACGCCCGTCTCATCGAGATCGAACCTCCCAAACTCAAGAATGCGACTGGCAGCTGCAGCAAAAGCTCAAATAATTTAACCGAATTTCTAGTCGACTTTCACTACCAAACGCAGCAGAGAAAGCCAGATATTTACTAAATAGTCCGGCTGATGCTAAACTCATTAAAATGGCATTTAATAATATAGCTGAGGCGCTGTAAGCCACTAAATGAGTAGTCTCATGAGTGATTTTCTGTTTTAACCCGAATCTTTAGCCTAAAATATTGGAAGATGTGTCTGACCGGAGGAATAGTACATGTGGAAGTAGCCATATATAGTCACTGGCCCATAAAGGGTTAATATAGTCCTACTATTTCTCCTTAGTCCATAATTTCAATCAGACAAAAAGTGAAGAGCGGCAGCAGAAAATCGACAACTCGCAATTTTCAGGGTTTAAAAACATGTGCCCATTGTGGACCAAATGTTCTTCTGTATTTTGTACCACAACTGCAGCTAGTTGCTAGTGGTGTGTCGTGTCTTTTGCTACGAGCCCTTGGTATAACACTAAAGGCGGGTTCACACCACAAGCAAAGTAAAGAGCGTCGTCAGCTCCGCGACCACTTGCGTTGCAGTGTCCGCTTCAATAGCACAAGCTTGCAAAGCTCTGCATCACAGTTCCAAATCCTTCCAAATTTCGAGAGATGTCCGAAACTTGACCAGTTACACTTACTGAGATTACTAACCTTACAGCAAACATTGTATTAACTTTTTTGTGGACACACAGTTGTATTTAGGAGGGCTGGACTAAACATTCGGACGCTTGACTGTGGGGCCTCGTTCACTTTTGACTATCGCGTGTACTGCGTATCTGCAGATCTACCTACAGCAGATGACTCATCATTGCCCTGCTTTAGCTGTCGTTACTTCTCTGCCTCAAAAACACCCAAATCCAAACAATATGATGATTCACAGCGCAGAGGCAAACACTGATTTCTACTATAGAGTATTAAACAAAAACACTGATTTCTACTATGGATATTAAACAAACTGAGTATGAATAAATCAACCGTGAGATGAACAATTTTGCACGAGTTCTCAATCCATAAACATACACTTTTACACTTACATCTTTTGTTGATCCGACACACAACGTCATGCGCTTCTATCTATATAGGTTAACTGGCCCGAAACGTCATCATGGAGCATTTAATTAAAACTATTCTAATAAATTTACTGTCTTCTACAACACTATAGGACGCGTTGTAATAACACAACCATCAGGTTAAGAATACCGAGAATCTGGAAAACAAGAAAATGGAACGATTACGTCCTCGCTCCTTCGACGAATAATGTTAAGTTAACAATGTACTGCCCACACACACTGAAATATTTACATGTATATTTAATTCCAACAAATGATAAAGACCTAGAGCGAAATTCTACTCTGAAGTTATTTATTTATTTTTTTTTTACTTAATTTTCACCATCGACTGCCGAAGTCCGATAAATTCTGCAGCAGAACACGGGGCAGCACGGGACTACTAAGCTCTCATGCGTTGCCGTCTTCCCAATGTTATATGACTTTCCCCGTTATTTTCCGAAGAGGTTAGGGAAAAATTGCCTATAGCCGTAAGGATATTTAGACATAATTAGCGTGTTCTACACGCGTGCTCAAGATAAGGGAAAGAAGTGTCATCGTCTATAATGTACAAAATTGCTTGTGAGGCGCCGATAGAGACAATTATTAGAAAAAATGCAGATAAGCAATCGAATGTACAGGACAATCTTCAAAGCTCATGTTTCAACTGAGCGAACGTATCGTACACAAAATACAATCTCTAGAGAAATAATCTCAGCATTATATGCTATAGTAATAAAATGAATGCTATCGCAAAAAACTGTTTTAATTATTAATAAATAAAATACATTGTAAAAATAACCAACACATGATAAAATTATTACACAGATCATATCTAGAAACGCTGAAACTGTTGTTTAGGTGCAGAATACTTTTTAAATTATTTGTTTATTAAAATTAAGCTCTTACACGAGTACTTGTCATATTTCCAGCACAAAAGCCTCAATACTGTTCATAAAATCTCAAACTGTAAATAAAATACCTTTTAAAAAATACAATATATGCAAATACTTTGGATTTGTTCAGCAGTTTTTTCAGCAACATCGCTTTGCTCTCGAAAATGATAGCTGATGATACCATTAGGCAGTGGCAAAACGTAAAAAAAAAACTGTAGCGTCCAGGATTAAAGACGAATTCAAGTTAATTAGACTAGCGATCTGATAGCCTTCTTTAGCAAGGAAAACAACAAAAATACGCCTCTATTTATATCATCTCCATAAAAAGACAGCGAAATCCCAGTGATATCATTACATTGTACTCCATTTAACCTCGTTGTCACAGTTATAGAAACGAGGTTCTTCTATCTGTGCGCGATTTTGCGAGGTTTATACGAAGAAACTTGGTCGAGCAAAACAGCTTAGTTCATGTAAGCAACTGATAATTTCTTCCACAAAACGTAACTGCTCTCCTTTCTAATAAGCAATGGAGGCCGGCCTCTCCACGCCTGTCCATCCACTTCTTGTGCTTGTACTTGAACAGAGAGTGAAAGCAAGTCGGAGCACACGCTACACGACGATCATGAGCTTGAACCCTGGGGAGTCAATCTTAACACTCGCGGCCTAGTTACAGCAACACTGAAAATGCACGCCTTTCCGAATTCCTAGCATTGACACCATTTCGATGCATGGTCAAGTATGTGAGTGGTAGACTCACGCCACTGTAATTACACAAGTGGGGGAGCAAGTACGCGCACGCAACCTCTGTTATGGCAATGAGGAAAAAACCAACGCTGCTGCTACGCACTGGTTCAGAACAAGATAGTTTGGTCGGTGAGCTGGGATATGAAGAAACATTTTAATAGAGTAACAATGAAGAAGGCTAAGGTTGTTCAGTGAATCCAAGAAGAACGCGATGCTAACATGACGCACTGGTAGTTTTTGGTTACACTTTTTGCTGAAACTACAAGGATGAATTGTACATCGAATCTTTTGGTCAAAGAGAGACAAAAGTTTTCGAAGTAGAGGGTAACGTAACGGTGGTAAATTCTCCGCGTTCCCAGAATTGAATATGACGTCAGTAGGCAAGGAGACAAGTTTATTATTTGATCATCAAGCTTTTACGGCATATTAAAATGAGATAAGTGGATAATAAATCAGCAAAGATATTCCACCACTGCCATATCATGAGCATATCTAATCGAGATATAGAACTGCTCCAACCAAATAATATTCTAAGAACAGGGTTGATCATGATGGCTCTATATATGGTGGGACAGACATACAAATAATACTGACAAATTCGAGGTATGCAAGAGAACGACTATCGTAAACGACTTAGATGTCTCCAGTTGTATTCAATACAACGAAGATTCGAGCACTTCACAGTCATATATGGTAGCAAAATTCTGGAACTTATCACTGTGATTGTGAATGAACGGATTGTCGGCAGAATTCAAGCAGAGAAGGCGGCAAAGCCGTAGCGACAAAATATTCTAATGCTGCACTGTACGGGGAGCAAGACTGTTTAGCAAAATGCATATTCGAAACACCACTGATACGAAAGCTAGAGAAGTAAAAAAATTACTCGATTCTATTTTAAAAAGATGCCAGGTAGACTAGCGGTCAGCGGTTACGTGCAATGTGGAGACAATTCGCTGATGGCTCTCTGTTTGGTCGCTAACTGCGACCAAACAGAAGAAACTTAGTATCATCACTCATCCATACACGTGAGGTGCTGCAAGGAGCCCGACCTGGACTTCATCCAAAGTCTCAGAAGGTACACAAGAATAAGCGCAATAAACAAACAAATAAACTGAAACACGGCTGCAGGTCATATTACCCAAAATAGCAAGTAAACTAATAATATAGGCGACACTTAAATAAAATAAAAACTCGCGGGTATCTTTGCTAGTAGCTTCTTATCGAAAAATTACGTTTAAATACAAACGAGTATACACAGCAGTCTGAAAAACACGACGGTGATTACTGAAGGCTTATCATAACTATAGGACTTTGGCCATATATATATATATATATATATATATATATATATATATAGCGCAAGATGTTAATTTTCAATGACTGCAGGTCTATTATAAAATGCATATTCATAATTTTAAATGTTTCTGCCAGCCTGAATTCGCTGCGCTCAATTGTAAGGCAAGATAACCTTCAGTGCGAATATCTGTTTCGTTATGAAATGATAGCATGCAGAAATTGCTTGTCCTATTCTTTTTAAGTAAGCGTTTGAACGTCCGAACAAAAGGAAGGCCTGGAGATTAAATATTAAAACGCATGTAGTCAGATAACGGCCAGGAGTTGTAAAGTAATATGGGTTCAAAAACAAAGCTGCTTTTCCAAAACATCGAGCAGTTTTTTTATTCCACAGTTGATGACAACGTTTTAAATTATCATAAAACAACACCAATTCCACGTTCTACATAGATAGGTACAGAGGTAAATTTTTATGACTGAGCTCACATGCTTAGCGTTAAATGGCTATAATTTTACAGAATTAAGCAATATATTTTTTATGTTATAGTACTGAAAACAGTAATTTTAATGAGAATAGAATATTTCTATGTGACTAAATTCAGGGCGAAAACAATGATGTATGAGAAAGTAAATTTTAGGGTATTCCCATAATTGTAAACACATTTCAATGCCAGAAAACGCATAGGCATATAAAAAAATTTTTGTTGTTATTTTCCCTATCAGTTCTTACAAATCAAAGAGCTGTAAGAAGTTTCGTTCAGCACAGCAACATACTAATTCGTCAGACCTCAAACATATATCCGGAAATGAGGTACTCTTCAAAGAACATTGCCCTTTGAGCCACTCTATCTGTGAATAAATTTTGTTTAGCCACGTCATATATCCATCTAATGAGTGGGAGTGGCGTGACTATTTTTTATCAGAGCAATTTCCATACATTGTCTCGTAAAATTATGATGAGTCAGTGTCGAAGTACCACTCGTCCCCCAGTCATCCCATAACAGAAAGAAACCATTTGTCATGGGCCACTTCTTTCGCCTGAAAGTAACACCTGCAATTACCTGGTGTCTCAACGCCATCTAAGGAAGGTGGCGCCGTTTTTGAATCCCACGCAAACCTTCCTTTTACGACCTCCGAGATTAAGAACACGCTACAAACTTGGGTTGTAAGCAATAAATAATTCGGCCTTCTGTCACCGGAGCCGAGGGTGGGGACTGGAAGGCGTTCTTCATTACCTGTGCACTGAAAGCGCTTCGGCCTCTCTATGATGTAACACGCAAACTAGAATAAATCGCATCCCGCCCGACCAGTTTTTCTAAAAGCGAATGCACTTTTTTCAAAACCTCTCCGCATGATCAGCAGCGCTCGACCGATTGCTAGGAGTGGGGCGGGGTACACCCGCTTTAGAAAGGTCGCCTGTTCTTGGCAGGAACTTCATTAGAATGGATATCAATGCCAGTCATGCAGCTTCGGGTCATGTTTTTTTAGCTATGAAGGACGGGTAGTTGAGGGGAGAGGAGGGTGGAGAAGTTCACTGCTGCTGCCGCCGTAGGTTTTGGAAGGGAAGTCACTTGTTAAGAGGTGTCGAGGGCAAAAACTGTGGCAGAGGTATAAAGCGGCGCTTGGGGTTGACCTGACGCACTTCGATCTCGGCAGGCTTGCAACATGGCCGACCATGTGAGTGGTGCGAGTGTGCAGTGATGGTTACTATAGCAGTTTCACGGGCGCGCGTGTGACTAGGCGAAATGTAGTCACACGTGTGAAGCGGGTGTACCTTGCACGCGTGTGGATAGGGTGTACCTTGCACGCGTGTGGATAGGGTGTACCTTGCACGCGTGTGGATAGGGTGTACCTTGCACGCGTGCGGATAGGGCGTACCTTACACGCGTGTGGATAGGGTGTACCTTGCACGCGTGTGGATAGGGTGTACCTTGCACGCGTGTGGATAGGGTGTACCTTGCACGCGTGTGGATAGGGTGTACCTTGCACGCGTGTGGATAGGGTGCATCAAGCACACGTGTTACTCGACAAACCGGATGCGCCTGTGAATAGGAAAATTGTGGCAAGAAAATTTGAAAAATCATCGCGTGAGGGTTGAAGTTCAGAGTAAATACGTGGTTGTTACTTCCGCGAAAAAGGAAGGAGACAAATTAGTCAGTGCCGAGTTGTTATGAATAAAGGCAAGGGAAGTAACGATCTTAATCCGATTCCACAGTGCGCATATAAAAACATTTGGTTACATACACACAACAAATGCCATAATGAATTTTACTGATAAAATAACGGCATGGTCTGCTATAATATCTTCCGCACTGTTTTACAATGGAAACTGGCATATATACTGTATTCAATTGGCGCTACTTCAAACCACACAATAACTTTTTATGTTTGACATCCATGTACCATTATAATGAAGTACAATACCGCAATCGCAATATTCGCTTGATTAATTCCAAGCATTTATTAATTATTGAGAGTTAACTACTACTCACGAACACATCAAATATTACTATATATAAGTGATATACTGATGTATATACTAACATACTCACAGTTCGACTTGAACATTCATTCCATCGTTCTATCTCTACACTTGATGCGTGGGCTAAAATAATATTTTTGCTACTCTAACACCTAGAGTGAGGCTATTCTAACACCTAAAGTGAGGCTATTGGTTAAACTACCAAAATTCACGTATAAAATAATTCGCAGAAATAAGCCTAGAGGCAGAAAAATTTATTGTTAGTATAACCAATTGTTTCAGCCAAACGCATTTGATTGCGAGGATAAAAGAAGATACAATAATTCTTAGTATTAACCAAAATACATACATCTATAGAGCGCAGAGCCTGAGAAATTGAACTGCTAATTTTTACATGGCACATTAACTGGATCGTTCTCAGTGCACTTTTCCCCAAGTCCTCACAACAAAATGCGGATGATTGAAGCAAATAATTACATTTATGTATATATCTTAGTGTTCTTGTGTAAAATTAATCCTCATTCGTATTCATACTACATGCATATATACGCTTGAAGAAACGCGACGTCGCTTACAATATTCCATGTTGGTACTGACCCAAGTCGAGTTGTCAAATACTGGTACCAAACACGAGGAAAGTGTCTTGTGGATTTCCTGAGATATTCGCACCTCCGTAAGACGTAAACGTCATATTGAATTTTTAGATACGAGCATATTTGCTGAGTGAACAAGGCAATATTAGCGATAAAGTAACCAATGGCAAGATGGTTGAAAAAAATATGCAATATTAAACTGTGCCAATTTAATTTTGCAGTGAGTTTCACGCTGGATGAAACCAAACTAAAAAAAATTACGGGCGAAGAGGTTGAACTTCGCAGCACCTTTTTTCAATGCAGTCCTAGCTGACCCACCGTTAACATTAAATATTACATTAAATATTTTTTTCGCTTCTCTCTGTGTGGACCATCTCTTATGCTGTATTACTAAAGATTTTAGTACCATGATCATTAACGGATTTGGTCAGTTAGTCATTAATGAAATCTACGTAAGGCTTTGTAAGATAATTGTCGGCTTCACGTTCTTGTATAGGCATTAATTGGATTGACGATTGTATGAGGGACCTGAAGAGTACATTTTAAGCGGGCAATTGCCGATGTGTAGCAGGTTGGTGCTTGAAATGACATATCGATCGTGATGAAGTTAACGTGAGCACCCAAGCTGTAGCATACGTCAAAAGCTTCAGAACTTAATTTGCAGAAAAATTGGGATTGATATAACAAACACTCATTCTGATTATAAACTCACAAATTTAAAGGGCCTAGGAATGGAAATCATGCACATAAATTTAATTTCAGAAGGGACGCAAAGCTTCACATGAGAACGATTTATAAATAAGAAATATATATCGCTCAACTGTCCATAATAAGTTAGTGAACAGTGGGTTTATGTATCGTTTACGTGTACTGCAGTAACTGATATAGTGCTATCTTGATAGTGCTCGAGTGAATCTAATTCTAAATGAAATCCCATGCTACGAATTTAACGAAAATGTTTTCTTTTTCAGTTCTTTAGGATCGTGGCACTGGCAACGGTGGTTTCTGCAGGTTACCTGCCTCCTGTCAAAGCTGGGTATGGTCTTCCTATCAAGTCACATTACGGAGGCAGCGTCAAACCCCTGGCAGTGGGCCACGCAAGTTTCGACTTCAGCGAACCTGCGATCGGAGGACTCGTTTCGAAAAGCGTCCATGGACTGGAAGCAGCTGGATTAGGGCACGGACTAGCTGGAGGTGGATTTGGGCTTGGGCTGGGTGCAGGCGGATTAGGACACGGAGGATTTATAGATGATGATGTAGGATTAGGAAAAATTGCGGGAAGCATCGCTGGTGATGTAGCCATAGCCCCAATTGCAGCTGGTCCAATCGCTGCTGGTCCCATTGCAGCGGGCCCCATCGGTGCAGGGCTGGCTGTCGACAGTTTCAAATTCGGCCCGTGCCCTAAAGGTCTAGAGAGAACCATTCACGGACAGTGTGTTGCCCCAGCTGTGTCACAAGATCTCTTCCTTTTCAAAGCGCCATCCTACCAGGTGCATCATCAGAAGGCTCATTTCGAGCACAAACCTAAAGTGCACTACAATTTAGTTTTTATTAGAGCGCCAACCTACCACGACCAGAAGATCAAACCCATCGTTGTTCCTCCACCCAAGCAACAGACGTTGGTGTACCTTCTTAGCAAGAAGCCACACGGTTACAAGCAAGATATCATTGAAGTTCCTCTGAAAACCGCTAAGCCTGAAGTATTCTTCGTGGATTATAAGGACGGCGACAACCCTGTTCTTCCAGGTGGTATTGACCTCAAAACTGCTCTCAACCAAGCAGCTGGACCCTCTGATATTGTTGTAGGCCCTGAAGCTGCCGGTGGTGGCTTCGCTTTAGGAGGTCTAGGCAAGGGTGTAGCACTAGGAGCGGGTGGACTTGGAATTGGATTAGGCGATGTAGGCAAGGGAGTTGGGTTAGACATTGGCGGCGTTGGCAAGGGTGTTGGTTTTGGCCTTGGCGGAGGTATTGGTCTTGGCCTCGGCGGAGGCTTAGGCAAAGGAGCCGAACTTGGACTCGGAGGCGGCTTTGGTAAAGACGCCGGACTGGGCCTCGGAGCAGGCGTAGGCAAAAACGTTGGTGTAGGACTAGGTGGCGGCTTAGGAAAAGAAGCTGGGTTTGGGCTAGGAGGCGGCTTTGGTAAAGAAGCTGGATTGGGACTAGGAGGCGGCTTTGGTAAAGATGCTGGATTGGGATTTGGAGGAGGTTTCGGTAAGGACGCGGGAGTGGCACTAGGAGGCGGCTTTGGTAAAGATGCTGGATTTGGACTTGGAGGAGGTTTTGGTAAAGACGCTGGAGTGGCACTAGGAGGCGGCTTTGGTAAAGACGCTGGAGTGGGACTAGGAGGATTCGGCAAAGGACCTGGTGTGGGTCTTGGTGTAAGAGGAGGCAAGGGATTGGGCTTAGAAGACATGGGCAAAGCATTTGGAGGCGGTCTGGCGGTAGGTGGAAACTTGGGTGTCGGTAAAGGTGTCGGTCCCATTGGAGGATTGACAGCTCTTGCTCTCCAAGCCGCTGCAGCTGCAGCCCCAAAATCACTGGCCGGTATTGGAGGCCCTGCTGGAAATACGGCAGAAATCGAAGGCAGCATTTTCAAGAGTGCAGCAGCTGGCCATGATCCATTCGGCGAACACGACGAAATCATCATCGATCACGGTGTCAAAGGACTTAAAGCAGGCGGTGTTAGCTTCGGTGACGGTAAAGGATCTCCCATTTCTCCATTCCCAGCTGGAGGATTCGGTGGATTTGGATCAAAAGGAACTATTGTCTCGGGTACCCCAATGAAAGGGTTTTAAGTAAGCTATAAATTATTACCTGCTCAATCTAAAGACACCAAATGATAGGTGCTCGTACTCACAGTTCATATCCTGACCGAAACTCTCTTCACGAGCTGCAGGGAAGTTCTACAATCGTTCATTCAAATACTGAGCAGGCATTATTCTAGTCACAACAATGGCTTGCCTATTATCAGCTTACTTGCAAGTAAATGATAATCTGAGAATGTACAAAATTTTACATTGGTTATTTTTGAAGATAGTAATGAAAAGCTCAGTGAGGAGAGGGTTGTCAGAGATCGGGTATAGCATTCTACGCAGCAGTGTCAGCAGGCAAAGAGAAGCCTTTCAATAAGCATTTTATCAGCGCATGTTACTTCATTGATGTGGCACCGTTGTTTTCTAACGCACTCATTTATTTGCTGTTCTTTTCTGTTATCACTGCGTTAATTCTTTTGTAAGTAAATATATCGAAAACAATAGTTTTTCTTTTCCATAACTGAAGTATATTTAGAAAGATCGAGAAGAAGTGAATGCGTTTGGGGTTTCTCGAACAACTCTATTAACACATGACTTATTCCGAAACAGAAATCCAGAAGTACATGAATATTTGAGGGAAAATGGCATGATTTCAATGTGGATAATGCCAACGAGCGCCCTATCAAACGCCGTTAGACACAAAAGATTACTAGCACAACGAAATGAGATAGCGTACCGTAATATAATACTTGATGACAATCGTAGATAATAAGATCACGCATAATTTAGCTACTCAAAATATAAAGAAAACATTAATCACGGAATAGCACGGAATAGTAAGCCGAATTTGTTCTTTTATCAGAATTAACGGTATGAAACTTCAAGTAGCAAATGAATGGAAACATTTTACTGTGTTTCACCATACCAAAATGTATTAGACTAATCTTATGGCATAAGTGCATGTTGTTTCACTCTGAAGTATTTCTGAACGAAAAACAAACATGATATAGATGTAAAAATGTAGTATGGCAGCGGTGAATGAATTTAATAGTTTATGGTAACAATATTCGTACCTGTAATTGAAAACCCAAGTTGGATACAAGTAAGACAAGACAGCATACAAGTAACACACAAGTGATAAATTTTTCAAGCGCATTGCATATTTTCATGATCTCTGAAGCAACAGGCAGCGAGAAACCGAGCTACAGGAGTAACGAGATAACGGGAAAAAAGGTTTACAGCATTAAAATGTTATCAATGAAAATAAGTCAGACGGGACTGCAAGCAATTATATTATTATTATTAGTTGTTGTCAGAATTATAGTCTAACGCAAACGAATCAAACAAAATACGTTCATTCTCAAGTTAACTCTGGAATTTAAATAGCGACAACAATTCAAGAAACAAACCGTTGCAAAAACAATATTAAAAGTCGAAGTTTTTGCCTCAAAAAATTTGAACCGAAGATTATATTAAAAGTCGCTATGTTCCTAAAAATATTTTCCCCCAAAAAATCAAACCCGTGCATTTCATTTTTCACGGTAATTCAGGCTGCGCCTTCATTGCAAGTCATTTGCTTTCAACCGTGATGCGGTACGCGAAACCATCATGCGTGCATTCAGTGATATTTTGTATACTTGTAACTGACGCCTGCGGGGGACATCGTTAACATTTCTTTGGCGTATTATTGAGGCCACACACGATGGCTGCTGCAATGGAGCACCACTTCCGTACTGGAAGGAAAGCATTGACATTCCTTTAGGATATGGTTTCGCCACGAAGAATTTTTGCAATTTTAGAAACGTGCGTGTGTGAAATGAGTTGGAAACAAATTGTACAGAAGTAATTTGAATACAAGCTATAGTGCTTTAAGAAGATAAGTCTTCTCATACACGTGAAAATGCCTTTGAGTAAAATGTATAAAATAACTTTTAACTGAACTGCAAATTACATAGCTGGAGAAGATATTTTATCACTAAACTGCGTGTGAAACCAATAGGTATAATTTGAAATTGAGTAGGGATAAAATTTACCATTTGAAAACTTACATCATTTTGCCGTCATTTTATTGGTTGCCTATGACGTTTATAAAAAATGCGCTGCCAAAATATGACGTTTCTACAAGTTATATTCATTTAGAAGTAACTTCTGCAGTTGGAGATATTTTGCAGAAATATTCACATTACTCTATATTTATTAATAGCTATTGATCTGCGAGCTCCTCCAGCTAGTGAGCAAGAAAAGCATTCAGCAGTTGAAAAATGAAGCTTTAAACCAACGAACATCGTCATGGAAGCTGTCATTAGCACAGGGGAGGAGAGCAATCTGACACTCGTGCAGCAGGTCAGGAGTTTGTAGCGTTAAACGCCGGCCGAGGTGCAGTTATATGGTCCACAGAAGGCGAAAGGTCGGCCACTCTTATTGGTTTAACTCGGTCCTTCCCTCTACACTTGATTTCATTAAAATATTCTGAGTCAATTCAATATATACGGACAGAGCACAAATGATATCCGTTGAGACACCTTCGCTGCTGAAGACGATAATGAAACTGATTTGGCCAAGATATTAATTAAGGAAGCCGTTTAAGCATCGCAGAATATAGTGTGTGATGTAAATTTAGAAGCTGTATCCACACAGGCTCGTTTGCATTCTGAAGTTTTAACGCCTTTTCTATACAGTTTAGAAAAATTTTCATTTGAACCCAGTTTCATCTAATAGTAGCTCATGGCATCAAAAAATGAATTAATTTTTTCGTAAATAAGGCATACTATTATTTTCGATAAATCTTCTCGCAGTTAGTAATAAAGGATGTAGGAAAACAACATCATTCATTCGGAATTTTTACTTCGCGCTAACTTCAAGAGTACCTTACCTCCTAAATTTTAAATCAACCACAATAATTTATTAATATAAGAACATTATTTCGTGACCGATATTTCATGGCCTGCACCTAAATTTATTGGTTTCATTCATAGTTAAATGAAACAAATACGAAGAGAAAGAGCTATATTAGGTTAGATGATTTACATGGAAATCTATTTTTAAAAATTATCAAACCGAGCTAAAGAGTTCAGCGAAATTTAGAAAAAAGTACAAAAGTTAAGCAAAATACATGTATGCTAAAGCTTAAGGATTGCACTACGTAGCAAAGCATATAAATGTTCATGATTTTAGATCGACGGCCAACAATGAGTGATGCATTTGACAAAAGTGTAATACTAGTAACACAGAAATCGTAATGGGTGCCATATACATACAAATCATTAACAGTTTCGGAGTTAAACACTGCATTATTGGCAAAAAAAAAAAAATTAAAATACAAACAGTTGTCGATACTCTAGTGCACAAAAATTTACACTAGCCTCCTTGTAAGAAAAGGGGCGTTACCTATACAAATATACTAGAAACGTACTTACTTTTGGCTAAAGAAAAATTTCCTACTGAATATTTATCAGTATCAACTACACCGCTAGTCAGGGAGCAACGTATCACATATTGCAGGTGACAAAAGCTGCGATAAAAATAATAATAAAAACTAGTAGGGACGAACCTCTATTAGTAGTAATTAGTCAGTAGTAAAATTATACTAGGCAGCACTGCGCTGAAGCTACAAATATTTTGTCTTAACATTTCTATGAGAAAGTCTGGATCTGACGACAAAGCGAAATCGCCAAATGAGTTCTTCTCGTCTCAAGAATTAGCCATGACATTACTATTGACATGAAAACAATGTACAAAGACAAGCCCATGCATGTGTAACAAGACGACCGAAGCAAGATACTCGTGCGGAGGGCTTAATTCTACCGCAGCCCTCTACACAGAAGCAGGTATATAGGGACCCAGTGTGATACGTCGCTTACCACGATCGGCGGCCCACCTCATGAAGCATGATAGGACGCAAAGAAAACCTACTTAACTTTAGACACTAACTCCAACAGCAGGAATTGCGGCCAGGTGCAACGACACCTTCTTGAAGGTTCTCTGGTAACCCCAAGGAAAAACCCCATTAACGACTGACCCTTATATTAGCATAAGTAGTTTGAGTTTCTCCTTACTAATGTAATGAGCTTTTGAAGGTACCCCTAGCCCTTGCTCATCTGTGGCGGAATAGGTACATGCACAAGGTCCGGCAAAAACGATTGGGCGATAAGGGCTTAGTAGCAGTCGGTACTGGGGCGGCAGATGAAGAGAGAGGCATACGCGGTCTCCCCCTGTTTGTTCCATCGACATCTCCATTGTACATAGTAACAAGCGTGGCGTGCAGCGCCAAAATTTGCGCGACCAAATACTTGCGCAGTTCGATCCCGAAGCAGCTTTCTTCAGTAACGACCAAATTTTTGCCTCAGTTGCGCTGTCAATATAAGGCAACTTTCCATCATTGGGCAGAAACTCCAGTAACTCAAAACTAATCCACGGAACTTGACGGAATATACCGCTACATTCTCCTAAGCTAACGGTGTCGTGTGTTGAATCACAATTTTGCGTGATAGGTCGATATTTCTTTGGCGAATAAAGCCATACCTTGACTGTAAATTCCAAGGATCCTTTTTTAATGTTGCACAACTTCTGCAGTCAAGAATGGAAGATACTGGTGAAAATGAAGGATTGGGGATTTGTGGTTACAACAAGATGGGAGTGCGGCTTGCACAGCTCGAAATTCATTCAATGTTTTGATATGAATATTTTTCGGATGCCTTGTTTCCCGTTAGAGGTGATTTCAGGGTGGTACACGCAGTCATTAAATATGAGCATTTATTTTGCATTTTCCGGGGATATCTGAAGGCAAAGCAGTTTAAATGTTCGTGCATACAACCCTACCGGAACTAAGGGAGCAAACAATCGATGATGTAAGCTCCATAGTTCGCAATATGTTTGAAAATGGTGCACAAAAATTCAGAGATCGTCGGCTGTATTATTTATCAACGGCCATAATCGTGAGGACGTTGCTCCAAGAACTTATGGATTGTAAGAGCGTGTGCTGCTAACCTCGAATGTAATTTTTTTTACTATGTATGCTCGATATTTTTTGAAAACTTTTCAAAATTGCTCAATATGAGATTACTGCACCCTTTATGAGTTCACTTTCCGTACCTCGGAGGGGTGAGTTCAGAAATCCTTCAAGAATGTAGAATGCGGAGAAATAAGAGCAAGCAGACCTTTCGGACACTTTTCTGCAAATAGTAACCTGTCTCTGTAATAATTTTCAGACGGTCTGCAGAAAATACAGACATTTTCTTATATGTATGTATCGTCCAACACACATTCTTATCTCGGAGTGTTTCTACGCGTAACAATCAAGATGCCGTCAAAATAATTTGAAGGCAAAAAAAGGTCTGCTCCTCGTTAAGTTACACTAAACATAAACGTCTTTGTTAACGAATGAATGAGAGTAAAAATATTCTACAGTACAATTCACTTTCACAAGTAGGACAGTTCCTTCATCACGATTACTGTCACGTGACTTTCGTTAAGAGTTTTTCTCGCATGCTTGAAGCATCGATGAGTAAAAACAAATTTTATTCCTTTCATAATCACGAGTCGTGCACAAGGAGAAAGGCCACAGCTCTAATAATATTGCAGACAGCAGAGATGAGTTCATCACGACCCTGAAGATCGTCCTATAGTAAGTAGATTTCAGGGGAAGGTGCTAACCGGTGGCCAGTGGCATGAGAATGCAAACACGTCGTGAAGGCAATTGCAATCACATTACAATATTATTTTCACCTAAATAACAGTGATCCAAATATAGTAGTATATTCTTCACGGAGCCATCCGGCTCCAGCTCTATAGTGACCCACTACTGGGAGGCTGAAAAATACTTTCGTAGGAACAGCTTTATGGAAATAACCATGCATGGTTACATGGACATTGCTCAGTAATGGGCCAAGAGTCAACATCAATAATCTTCCTGTACGAAATTCTCCCACATTCATTTACATGGTGAAATAAAGTCGACCAATAAATCCTTTAAGTTCTAGCTCTTTAGATAACAGCTTAGTCCTACACTACCGGAAGTGAGAAATGCCGACATAAATATTTGTATTTTCAACAAATATAAAGTGAAAGGAATGAGTTAGAGTACCTGGAAAGGAAGTCTTACCCAACTATTGGCTTCGCCCTCTTTCTTCACGCTCGTGATCTGTATAAAGAATTTCATTCAGACTAAATTGGGCTGGAACTAATATGACCAAAAGGCCCAATGCCAGAGAGAAGACAATGTCTAGGTTTTGGCTTGCTTCAAGTTTGCGTTTCATGGAGCGTAGCATATACTCTTGGCATCTATCTATCTTGCTTGCTTGTTTATTTATTTGTGTCTTGTTTGACACATCTTCACTTTTAGATAGGAAGAAATTCGATGGACTAGGGTAGGGCCTGTAGCCTATCTGACATAGCTTCTTCGCATTTGAACGGGAAGAAATTCAAGGGACTAGGGTAGGGCCTGTGGCTTTTCTGGCATTGCTTCTTCGCTTTTGGACGGGAAGAAATTCAAGGGACTAGGGTACAGCCCCCAATACTTCCATGGATTAGCTCTTTAATTCGATTGTATCTGTGATACGGACGTGGAAACAGCCACTCGGTTGCAAGAACGAGCAATATTATTTCAAAGTTGCTCCGGAAAATAGAACTGGAATACGTAACATATAAATTGAATTTGCCTACAGACTGCGTGTTGAGTATTCGTTAGAGAAGCAAAGAATCTGTTGATAGTGAACCGTATGGGCAGCTCCTTGACGGGCAGGAGAGGATGGCCGAATAGCGTGTGGTTTATGACCAGCTAAATAACACCTCTTTAGTACGAAAGCAAAGACGATCGTGATGACGACCCAACGGGTCACGGGTCGTCTAGTATTATACTAAAAGTGTGTGAACTGGTCTTGTTTATTTATTTGTGTCTTGTGTGTGTCTTGTATGACACATCTTCACTATTGCAGGAGAAGAAATTAGAGGTATGGGGGGTTGGCAGTGGCATCCTTTCCATGGATTAGCTCTTTAATTCGATTGTATCTGTGATACGGAAGTTGAACTGAGCTGGGCCTCAAGAACGGGCATGATCAATTCAGCGGTTCCATGGGCAATAAAACTGAAATACGTAACATATAATAATTTGACTTTGCTTACAGCCTGGATGTTGAATATTCGTTAGAGAAGCAAAGAATCTGTTGATATTTTCGAAAGGTTTATAAGGCGTTTCAACTGGATTTTAATATACATTTGGCCGAGCTTTCGACAGTCTAAACGAAAGTCGTTTTCAAGGCAAAACTTGAAGAACCCAAGAGTCATACTATGTACATATCTGTATCAATGATACAGCAGCATAGATTCTTCGAAAATTATTTTGTTTGAGAGGTCAGGGCGCATTATATTAGTTCATATCAAAGATTTTAAGACAGGTTTGTAAATTTCTGGGATTTGTTGGTAACGGTTATAGCAATTTTTGTTGAGAGCTGAGAAACTAGATTCCCGAAATTTTCTCTTCTTTTAGTGAGTTTCTTGTTGCAGTATACTAAAGTTCTGCCAATCAATATTATGTCCAGTTTCACGGACATGTTGGAATACTAGAGAGTTGACTTGTTGCTTTTCTATGTTAGCTTGATGCTCGTTAATTCTAGTTTGAACGTTACGGCCTGTCTCTCCAACATACACTTTTGTACATGAACTACAATTTAGTTGATAGATGACATTTGATCGTTCATATGGATGCGCCCTGACCTCTCAAACAAAATAATTTTCGAAAAATCTATGCTTCTGTATCATTGATACATAGTATGACTCTTGGGTTCTTCAAGTTTGCCTTGAAAACGATTTTCGATTAGACTGTCGAAAGCTCGGCCAAATATTTATTAAAATCCAGTTGAAACGCTTTATAAACCTTTCGAAAACATGGAACCTGGATGTCCGCTATTTCAACAAATAAGGAATCTGTTGATAGTAAACCGCTCCTTGACGGGCAAAAGAGGACGGCTGAATAGCGGGTGGTCTGCGCCCAGCTAAATAACACCTTTTTAGCGAAAGCGAAGACGATCGTGATGACCTAACGGGTCACGGGCAGTCTAGTATTACACTAAAACTCCGTGAACCGGTCTTGCTTGCTTGTTTATTTGTGTCTTGTTTGACACATCTTCTTCACTTTTAGATAGGAAGAAATTCGATGGACTAGGGTAGGGCCTGTGGCCTATCTGACATAACTCCTTCGCTTTTGGACGGGAAGAAATTCAAGGGACTAGGGCACAGCCCCCCCCCCCCCATACTTCCATGGATTAGCTCTTCAATTCGATTGTATCTGTGACACGCACGTGGAACCTGCCCCTTGGTTGCAAGAACGGGCACGATAATTTCAAAGTTGCTTCGAAGAATACAACATGAAAACGTAACATATAAATTGAATTTGCTTACAGACTGCGTGTTAAATATTCTTTAGACAAGCATAGAATCTGTTGATAGTCAGCCGTACGGGCAGCTCCTCGACGGGCAGGAGAGGACGGCCGAATAGCGTGTGGTTTATGCCCAGTTAAATAACACCTGCTTAAGTGCGAAAGCAAAGACGATCGTGATGACCCAACGGGTCACGGGTCGTCTAGTTCGTAATAAATTTGTCCAATACAAACGTTAATGGCTAGTAATTATTGGCGTTTACACATTCTGCTATACTGTTGCTCTACTTTCCCAAGCAGACAATTTGTAGGGCTGCAGCCTGCACCATCTGAGAGGCACCTTGCAGTAGTTGACAGAAGAATTTACAGCAGTGAGGTGAACTTGTCGATTGAATGAGAAAAGATCAGATTTTGCTTCAGAATCATAAAAAAAACAGGTTAAAATTTCTCTCAGCAATGCTGAAACAATCTCTTTGATACCTTAGATACACTGAACTAGGGATTATTGAATAAATAAAAAATTGCCACACTTTGAGAGTACCTAGAGGGCCCAGCCGTCAAAAATTACAGCAAAAATTTTGTAATTGAGCTTTTTACTGTTCCGGTTCCCAGTATAGGCTTTGCTGTATTATAGGTCTTATCCCTGCGCGCCTGCTCTTCATTAGTGAAACGCAAGTTGTACAGCCATGAGTTTTGCGAGAGCAAAATATGGGGGATATTTTGCTCTCGCAAAACTCATGGCTGTACAACTTGCGTGATTATCAGTTTGGAATTGGGCAAACGCTAAGCTGCACTAAGAAAATATAGTTCAGTCAAAAGAATTCACTGAAAATGCGCAGGGGACATCGTATCGTGGAGACCAAATGATTGTTGAACCTCAAGCATCGAAAATTGGCTGCGATGAAACTTCAATATAAAAAGGCGTCTGCTCAGCGTGGAGCTTAAACTACAACGATATAATTCAGCTAATTAAAACATAAGCGGAATGGATGATGCACGAAAGGAATGAAAACTCTGAGACTGAGGAGAGAGACTGAGCTTCTCTATAACTGCTACGAAGAAGTTTAGCTAAAGGATAGATTAAGTGATAATATAGCCGACGAGATCTAAAACTCTGTCATAGATACAGCCTTTCATCTACCATGCTCAGAAGAAGAAGCATCGTCGTCATATGGAAAAGAGCTAGTTTGCAAAGCGAAGCAAGATTCAGAAAATGGAGTACTTCCACTTTTAATATTGACCATATATTTCAGAAACTATACTTGTCACAGTTACACCAAGAGCTGAAATTGTATGGTATCTTGACTTGCTATTCAGTAGATGAATTTTTCCTATCTAAAACTTTAACAGCGAGACGGAGAGACGGAGCAACATTGGAGCAAGGGAGCAAACAAGCAAGCGACCAACAATTGTGTTTTAGTTATACTAGATTTTTCTAAATTTCATTCTGCAAATATTGATAATCGGATTAGTTTTCCTCAAATAAGTAACTAATTAATAAGTTACAAATTAAAAACAACTTCCACCGAACGACTTTCTACCGTTTCCCATTATAATAAAATACTTCAGTAGGTCGGTCATCTGAGAAGAGCAAATTGCCTTTCTTCCGGCAGCTGCACGTCAAGCTCGGCGCCGACTATAAACAAGAAGAAATCATATACAACGCAAGAATCATATTGCTAACACACACAAATTATCATATTATCGAATACGACAACCACAGGTATTCAGGGCAAAATTAGGTAAAGTTCAAACACGCGGTCACCCAATGACTAGCGTAAGTCACTACACCTTTCACTAGGGCTTCCATTGCTCAGCATTATCGGTTCCCAAATGACCTGAAAATGCCACCGAGTGTGCCATCATCGGCAAAAAAGTATTATCGTAGGCATTTCGATGCAAATCGAAGCAGGAAGGAGACGTGTAGGGAGTGGCAAAAAGTAGGCTGGCGAGGCTGTAGGAGAGGCGATTGCACCATCATCCTGCAGGGGCGCTAGGGGGGCGCGGTGACCAGCAACAGGTTTGTACCCAACAGGTGCACTGCACTCCGAATATTTTGCACTTTCTAATATGGTGCAGACGGACAAGCAAAGATAATTACAAGGCTGGGGTACTGGGTGGGTGAGAGCAGGGCTGATATACCGTAAGTAAAATTTTAAAAGTTTGAGATGGACGAAGAACAATTAAGAGAAGATAGGATCACCAAGGAGATGTTAAACGATGGTGGACAGTCAAGGATTCAGTGGAGAAAATATACTGAGATTAATTATGCATGCTGTGTCAACTGGTAAAGCTTACACGAACAGAAGGCAGAGTTGTAAAGGTGAAACTACTAGAACTATTGCTTATATGGCGAACAGCTCCTGCTGGGCACCCATCAATTGATAACGAAGTCCGTTAGCTATTTAGTTCACTCGACGTTAATGCGGCACTTTTCTATCAATATCTTTTAGGTTGGTATTTTACTCTTTTATATACGGAACGAGTGAACTTGTAAGCAGTCAAATTGTTAACTTTTAACCCCTTTTAAAGACAAGTGTCATCCACTATTAACTTCGTTAGCGCATACGATCACAGCGCCCTTGGTGACAAATGTCATCTTCAAATGCTTCACCTATATAGAAATGTACAACTTAAAAAATATAAAAACTTGGTGCCGCTTAAATTTTACAAGTAATAAATTTGCCTTAAGTGAGTAACATTTTGCTGTGCATATCTTCACCTCTATAAAGCTGACGATTCGCAGGTAAACTGATCTTTTTGACCTCTGAGCAACTTATAAGCAGTAAAGTGTTGACGATTACTTATGATTAAACATAGATGGAGTACGTTGATTAACAGAAATTTTGCGACAAAAACAAGCCTGTGAGGCTTCTGGAGTATGTCTCTGAAGCTTTTAAAAGTTTAGATCTCATATACATGTTAATGGTAGGAACTTTCCAAGCTTCAAGACACCTGTTACGTTCAAAAAAGCAGTTCAAGATGTTGACCAATCAAATATCAATAATATGGTGTTCATTCCTGGAATATTTACCTGATTGAGCCATAGCAGAAATAACATCTGTTTACTATGTAAAACCAATGCAGCACGTACTGAGCAATATCTAGATAAATAGATCCATATATTACAAGAACGTTCAAGAAGTGTTTCTTCCAGCTTTAATGCCCCCCCCCCCCCTAGAGCAGAATCAAGACATGTTCATGCATGGACATAGACTTGCGAAGTGGTGTCATGTATTTTTTACAGACAAATGCACTAATACGATAAAATGCAGGCAATTCCATTAAGGTTATTCAAATAGAATCAAATACAATACAGCTCATCATAGGCTATATTAACACAAAACAGTATATCTGTTTGCATCGCTGGCACCTACAAATACCTTGAAACAGTATTGCAAAAAAAAGCAGCATAAATTTTTACAAATGATGATATTCGTCATGACAAAACTGTTCGCTAGATGACATGTACGTAGAACTACTAAAATATTCTTTGTAGCTTAGTATTTCTTCGAAAAGTACACACGCATGGAATGATCTAAAGGGCAGCACTTACATTCGTGTGTTCTGCCTTAAGTTGTACTCACATACCAATATGACTTTTCTTGCTAACATGGCTCAAAAAGCAATAGCTTTTAGGGGCTTGTTTCCAAGTGTGTATTCATTTTACTTCGTTCGTATTTTTACTTGTACTACGATGTGGAGACAATAAAGGTGTAAAGGTAAGGGCTGTTTCCCTAGGAACACGACAGGACACAGAATTCCGGTAACAAAACAGCACACAACCCAGCAGGAATAGGGCTAAGTTAAAGAAAAAACGTCAGACAGTCTTAGGATTTTACTTGGGGCAACAAGTGTCACAATTTAAATCTGGTGGAGCTTGCCGTACCACGAATCTAAGACTGCTAAATTATACAAATTATACAACTGCATTTGTTATAAACGCCATACCTCTCCAACCCTTATGTACAAGCTATTGATATGTGTGGGTACCCGTTATCGGATAAGATTACAATTCGTTTTCCTTTAATGTCGTAATTATTTTAAGGCCACCTGGCATGGAAACATATGGTACAATGTTTTTTTCGGCCTAGTTGAGAACACTTAAGGAGCTTCTGGAAGATCAGACTCGACAGAACAAATGAGGGAAGGCAGAAAATGAAAGGTGCCTCCATCAGGTCTGCATGGAAGACAGAATGCTCACCATTTTTTACAGGCAGTAAAGCGAGCGGTAGCTTGCCCTTTGGCAGGCAGCAGAGCATCTCTACTAACTGCTGACCTGTATATTCTACCTGCGCAGCATCTGCAGCAGTGCTGCGGACACAGAAAGTTGCATCACAGACTGATTTATTTTTATTTTTATTTAAATAGCGCGTGGCAAAGCGGATTATTTTTCTCACGGAATCGGAAATGGAGTACGCTAAAATTACTTGCATTCGCATTAGCTTACTATATGAGCGGCCGCTTCCCTAGCAAATGTGCGACGACGCGAGATATTTCGCAGGAAGACCGAAAAAGTCAGGAAATCGACCTCAATTAAAATGTCGTATGCTGGGGACACAGTACGCATTGACACAGACAACTTGATGCAAGACTCGGACGTCATATATGCCACGGTATCTATGCTACCGATTTTAAATGTATATCGAAACGGCCCGCGAGCTCCACATCCGAGCAACCAGTTAGGAGAAGAATTGCATATGTGTCCCCGGCATCAGATTACTATGGCAATGAGTCTAGCGACAGCCTTGGTAAATTACCGAGAGGTTTATGCTCCAGGAGCCACTGCACCACATTAAAAATCTCCCAACCCACTTGTAGCATGTGAAGTAGGCAGGTATCCACCAGTGGAAATGAACTAAAGTATTTTAGTAGATGAAAAAAACTTATTTGAGAGGCAAATAAATATTATGCTGAACTTGTATTACTTCAGCGGCAAAGCAGAAAATATAAGGCAAAAGATAGTCTTATAGCAGGCACGGTCTTTGGGATAGTCTTCAATTACACATTGCTATGGAGCTCCTCTTTTAACGTTACATGTACTCACAGATGTCCATTATTAAGTCGCGTCCCATTCAAAGTTGTGTATTTACGCTTGAAGGTCACATATCGAAAGGGACGCTAAGTTGCCTCAATACTAACTTCCGTTGAGATTCATATTGCTACAATCTCTTTCAATTTGGCATATAGAACGTATTTTAGGGCAGTCACTGATAATTTGAATTTTGATACTGTGAACTTGCGGTAAAAATCGAAAATGAATTTAGAGCCATTAGTTGTGTCCCAAGGCTTCATAATATCCACTACGTAGTGGTAGTAGTATTCTCCTGGTTTAACCACGGAATTGAACATTATTACTCTAACTTTTTGATATGTATGATGAAAACTGAGAGCAATGTTAAATGTCGACACGATCGTCTTTCATAAAAAGTATCCAGAAAACGTCTCCATAATTCTTTGTTGACATTTTTATACAGATAGATAACTATCTAACTATCTAGTGCACAGGTCCATTAGAGAAGTAGAGAAACAGAGGCAATTTGTAATTTTTCAAAGCGTCCGTTGTTATAACTCTCTTCCAGATGTGTTAACGCAACCAATGACCGAAACTGAGTTCAAACAAAAATATAGGGATTATGTATTGGGGCAATATTAGATGTTAAGTTTTT
>LQNS02278159.1:4786441-4796923 GCA_001587735.2 Parhyale hawaiensis | reverse complement strand
AATAGGCACGTTCTCTACTTTTAATATGCAGTTTGGCAGTAGATCTTAAGCTTTATGAGATTTATTATGAACTGTAACGATTAAGGATTTTTAACATTGTCTGTGTGCAGAGAACAATAAAGGTGTAAAGGTGTAAAGGTGTATAACACGTACTATTCGCATTTCACTAGCTATCGCTACTTGCCTCAATGTGGAGCATGTAACACTTTAACAAATTGCTAAATTTCATATCCTCACAATTAGTATCAACCACCTATAACTCCACATGGTGTATCCTTGGTAACTTTTCAATGCCACTTAAATGAAAAATATGGCATCTCAACTTGCATATTTGAGCTAACAAATAATATATGTTCATGGAAATAAAAGACGGGCGTTAGCATGGCTTTATATCCACGAAAGGTCCTTCCAAACTGCACCATCGCCACAAAGTACGTGTGTAAAGTAACATGGCAAAAAATTATTGATATGTCCTGGGGCAACATGACTAACAAGAAAGTTATTAGGACGCAGAGTCGTACTCGAAGGACGTCTGGGTACTTTATGGTCATAAGTAAAGTCGAAAAGCGATATGCAGCAGGCAAGTATGGTTTATCAATTTGGGCTTCCTATGTAGTAGGTTGCTGAAGAAATGGTTGAGCATTTGTATTTTCACACAAGAAGATTGAACAACGTATCAACCCTATCATTATTTTCAAAGGAAAAAGATCAGCAGAACAAGAATAGTAGGTATTCGCTCGCCCTAGTCAGTACACTGTGTTATATATATATATATACATACATATAAGAGACAAAACTGTAATCATAAGACCACCCTGTAATTATCAAATCAGATTATAGAAATGAGACTCCACGCCAAATAACTAATGAAATTGTAAATTATATCAATACGCTAGTAATATCTGCGCATCTATCGCTGCATGTGCCGAACAATACAATGATAGTTATTTCGAAGATGCGTACAAGCAACACAAATAGAGCAAGGCAGTAGAAGATCGTGTTTTTATTGCCTATCGAGAGCGATATTATGAAGTACAGTAAAAACGCAGGCGGCAGTTTTTCAAAGACATTGGGTGTAATGGAAAAACCGGACCAGTCTTCATTTTGCGGCCTTAAGTGAAAGGAGGGCCCACACTGAACAGAAAGACGAAGACGCCTTCAAGTGATCTTTAAGGAGTCATTTAAAGCTACAAAAGCCTTTGCCAAATTTGCGATTTAAGCCAACTCCTCCAGAGAGGCATACGTTTCTCGCTGGTGGAGGCTCGCGTAAATCGCTAAAAGAGGAGCCTGGGCAGAAAAAGAGGCCAGAAGACCAAGACTTGGAGCAGAGAGGGCTGATGATGGAAGACCAGTTGAGCACACAAGCGATGCGTGGTAACAAATAGTATTATTTTTATGCTTCCTTTCAGCATTGCCAGTTCGGTGTATTTGTGTTGTAGCAACGAATTATTGTATTTCTACTAAATGCTACCCTGCCCAAAACAATTCAAAGAGACCATGGAAAAAGAGACATCAATCAAAGCATGCCAAGCAGAAAACTAGAAAGAAAAGGAGTGTAAATAGAGCGATCGTTCGAAAGAGGAAAAGTGACCGGTAATTATGTACGTGTAAACTATAAGCGCGATATTAAGACATAAACGCATTAAGAAAACTTCAATTCTTGTAAATACTGCACTGTTAAGCCGGCCACAAAAATTCACAGTATGGGTTACAGGGTTAAGAACAAGAAGCAAATAGATATTGATTAAATGAAAGATTTAGTATGCCGTTGTCAGGATAGTACGTGGAGCACAAAATACGTAGTACGCATAATCACTAGAAAAAGGAGAGTACACGAAGAAATGCATATATTCGTTGTTGAGAACTAGAATCAGAGGCGTGGTACACAAGAAGGTCAGGAGAGTTAAGATCAAATCTCTAAAATGAATGCAGATAGTTCGGCACGATAAGAGGGACATTCGGAAAGAAGAAGTTTTTGCAGAAAGAAAATGAGGGGCAATGACAGCGCAACGCAGGCCTCAACTTCATAATTAGCAGTGACTGAATTCCTGGATGCATTTGGACTTAAAAAATTGCTAGAAAAGGAAGTCAAGAGAAAACAGGCGCAACAAAGTAATCTGGATCGAGCAGAAAACGTGCGCCGCCAAACTTTCTGTCTTTGACTTACTTGTTGAATTTTTTCCCGATGTAGTTTCATCCAATCCACAAATGAAAGCAAAATCGCAGCTCTAAGAAGAAAACCCTGCACCACAGCACCACTTACTGCATCAAGCAAAAAAGAAAACACCCTGCGGAAAGATACAACACAACGGAAGAAAACACTTCTAGTCTGTTAGACCGAAAGCAAAGGCTAAAATAAGAGAGAAGTAAGCAGCGTGTATGCGGCACACATATAGGTGAACTATAGCACACTGGCGGTTGCCTAATGTATTTTCCGAGCAAAAATACAAGAGTAAATATAGACCCATGTTAAGGCTGACGAACCCCATTCGGAAGTTGATAGGCATTTACCGGCTACCTATGAGACAATAGGAAAAGGTATCCGATAACATCGGATAAACGCTGATAAATTTCCGATTGGGGTACATTGAGTATAAATAAATAAATAAACATCAACTAAATAAAGTATACATACACTGGTATACAGTTACTTACAATTGAAGTTATCCAGAAGAGAAGCTCACATCCACCAATTGTTTGAGCCTGAGAGCTCTTAGTGCTAGCCTTGCGATTCCGGGTTCGGAACCTTACGACATCGTAATGTATGTCTGTTTAAAGATACAATATGCATATAACTCCAGGATCGTGATAGCCGCTCTCTGCAATAGGTTTTATTCTCCATCTAGACGAGCCCATGCTGCATAACAAAAAAGCTCGTCGCGAAAATTTTTTTTTATAATAGGCAGTTCAGAGACGCTACATATTATCTAGTTTTCTGTTTCATGTTACTAAAAAATACTTATCCTTGTGTTTCCACAGTACTGATGATGGATTCAACGTAATCCGAAACGTTTACAAAATGTTTTTAATTACTATGTTGGTTTTACTTTTTATTTTCCGCTTTGAAAGAATACTACAACATAAGACTGACCAAACAAACAGCTCAAGTTGGCGCCGGAATGTTGATCGCTAAAAATATTATCAACAATAAAGCAACATTAAGTTATCTGCGATGCTGTGTGAATAGCACGGTACCTATGTGAGGTATGATACTGCATCAAGTACTTATTTACCATAGCTATTAACGCTAAATACATCCAACAGGTATAGTCAGCATACAAGGCTTCAGAGTAATTAAGTAGTAAGATATGGTTCATAAATTTAGGAGTATGTATGTATTAAGTATTCATGCCCCATCGTATGATGAATTCATCACTACAAAATTTGTTAGCGTTCCTTTTTTTCTGCCAGTAGCTCGAAAGATAAACTAGGTAAAACGTTTCAAAATAGAGTGCATGCATATAATTATTGGGCGGTTAAACCTTTCGTGATGTCATGGTAGAAATATTAATGATGTAATTTGAGCTACATTTCAGTTATGAAACAATCCTCTTCAGAATTAGCTCGTACGTGAAGCATGAGAGCTGCAAGAAAGAGCGCCCACCTATAAAATTATACACCATGACCAGGAATTCACTTCGAACCTGAAAACTAATTACTTCGACAGGGAAGTCTAAAAAGTCTGTAATACCGAAGTGAAATATAGCAGCTACAGCATGCGGCACGTCAGCCACAGGAAGTGTAGACGTACCCAACAAACACAACACAGCCGGCAGCCAGCCAAGGAGCAAGGCAGATTCAATCGGAGCTGCGTATTGACACTTCAGTCGGCTCCAAAGTCAGCTGTAATTACTGGTGGCTATTAAGTCATCTCGTAGAGGTGACCAAAGCTAGGGATTCTGGCTTCTGTAGGACCTTTGAGAAAGACTCCCCCTTCCCCTATATTCCTCCGCCCATCTGGACCAAATTTCCCCGCCTGGAACTCACGAGCGGCTTCAATGATCGGCCGCCATCGACCCAGCGATACCACTTCTATTTGCCCACATTACACTGCATTAATTAAAATCCCATGTGATCAAAGAGAAGACAGGAGAGCTTCAAGCCCAAACCAACATCTGGCAAGGAGGCTTGAGCCAACACAGGCCTTGTGTGGACGGGGGGACGGCCGGGGAGGCGCTGTAGAGTAGACGGGTGCGCTGGGGAAGACTCGGACGGAACGGGTGTGGAAAACGAACACTCCAAGACGAGGAAAGTTGTTCAGCCTCAGGCACGATGCAGGTACTACGGCAGCGGTGAAAGGAATCTTCACTAATTGCTTGTGAGCAGGTAAGCCGCATCTCATAATGTTAGAAAGGTGCAAATCCTTACACGAGTAAGAGAATACACCATGAAAATTTAATAGAATTTAGAGTAAAACCTTGTGCGCTGACTGCGTAGGTATACAGGGCAGACTTCATCAGCAAAGAGGCAAACATCCTACGTCGAGGGGGAAAATATTGCATATATGTATTTGACAATACATATTTTGATAAAATTATTAAAAACATGGAGGTTAGAGGGGTTTGCAAAACAAGTATGAGTCAAATGTCGCTGATGAATATAAAGCTACGAAAAAGTTGAGCAGAAGCGACTGACTTTGATGTTAGACGCACAAAAATAAAAGTTAGTTACCAAGGCAAAACGTGCTGCTTAGCAATAACTAAAGTAAAGCGTAAAGGTAAAGTCAAATTTAACTGCACGCTGCCCTGGGAAACTCACACGCACTGATTCGTGCGGCAGATATAAGCCAACTGGCCCCATAGAAGTAAGTGCAGCTGACGACAGATTGGCAGAAACTATGGCGCCGGACCGGAAGGTTCAACGACCTAACACCCCCCTCTACCCTAAGGTAGGTGCCCCCACGATAGCTACGCGTACCAAGCAAATTTGCTGATTCAGCTAGCCAACCGCCCTTGAGAAAGACTGCGCCTGGCATGGGAATCGATTTCGGGACCCTCAAAACTACTGTGCAGCACGTAACGTCCGCCGCAATAAAAAAAAGAAAAAAAAAATTGGCTCACAAAGTTAATGAGCGCCCTTCTGGAATATCACCTGTGCAGAGTTGGCCGCACACTTCAGTGCTCACGTACATTGCAGTGGTGTAGACTAAAGCTAACGATGTTACACTGGGTTGCTTATTTGAAATCCGTTGAGCGTTACAGCACACCTCCCTACTTCCCCTTCCCCCAAAAGTATCTTCTATATATAAATAATGTATATGGATAGTGAATTGGAGGCACCATGTCCAGCAATCAATATTTACATTTGAGGAAAGCAGGTACGGTATATCGCTATATCGATAAAAACGGATACTAAATTATGATGATTTTTAATTATTCTTCGGCAGTCAGTCCTTTTACAGTCCCGATACTAAGGAAAATGAGTTGATTATCGTTAGTAACTACGGGGAAGAATTGTTTGTTAGGAATATCGGGCCAAAAATGTTTTTAGCCGGAAATTCATTTTCCACACTTGTTTTGGATATGTCGAGAATATCTACGATTTGTCTAGTCGTCAGATTGCAGTCTTGCTCGACTTCAGCTTCCAGTTGGCTGATGTCAATCTCATTAGGCAGGCCAGAGGGAGGTGCATCTCTTATACTGAAAATTTCCTGATCGAAGTCGAGTAAGCCGTTCCTGGCATGCCAGTACTGAAATAGCATTCGCTCCATACACACTGCATGTCTTCCGGCCAGATTCCGCTGATTTCTTCTGTAGTAAAAAATATTACAGATGCCGATAGTGCTCCACCAGCCCTTTATATCAAGGACCCAAATGCAAGCAAGACTGTCAGAATCTCCCTCCCTCGGGGATGGATTATTTCCCACGAATATCAATGCAGTCGATATACCGAATATAGTATCCGAAGAAAAAAATATAAGAACTATGATTAGAAGACCGGAAAGTTGATACTAAAAAATGAACTTGTTGGCCAAACCAATACTTGCATGTGATAAAAGTATTGCACTATTCAAATTACAGATAATTGTTCTAAGCAAAATAATAAATTTTGCGTCTAGATGCCACAAGGTAATAATCTTGAAAATTTTCCAGCGTAGAAAGCTAGAAGCAACGGTAATTAACATACAAATAGCAAAAAGTACAAAAAACGTTCACATAGACATTAAAATTGTTTCTTAAATTGTAGTAAAGCGATATCTTTGTCGTGTGCGAACGATGGATTTGGACAATCGATCGATCGCGCTGCGCAAACGGTGGATGTTGTAGGTATTGGGCCGTAATTTTGGGTAAGTTGGAATATATTGGGGTTTAATGTCGGGTAGGTTAGGGGAGGCAAGGACTGTTTTTTCCTTTTTCATTATAAAATTTGAACGATCGATCATTTGCGCAGCGCGATTGATCGATCGATCGCGCAAATCCATCGATCGCGCACAACATCGTCACTCCCCTATTTGCATTTAAGATGGTTAGATCAGGTGCAGAACTGCTTAAATTTTCGCCGGTCATGGTGCCCAAAGTTTCACTGAATCTCAAGCACAAGCAAAAAATTTGACATTCACGACATTCGCTATAGGACTTGTTTTAAATTCCCTGCACTTACTTGCCTATTGGTAAATAAGGACACGAGTAGCCAGGTCAACCCTTGATCAAGAGAAAGCTTTTTACGCCACTTTTTTAGGAAGTAAAAGGAGATGCTAGCCGCAAATAACAAAGGTTACCATGATGATGCGATGAAAATATCTTGGCCTCATTTGCATTTGGTACACTGCACAATGCCTGCGGAAAATAAATCGACCGTTCGTGCGCAGCTTAGCTGAGAAGTATCGATGTGCCGTGGGGTCTCCCACAGTATATAATTCTCCTCGGTTTTTATCAATTATGTAAGTAACAAAATAACTGAAAATAAATTAAATTTTAAATGGCATCACATTCAGAAAGAGAACAAACTCAATAGAATGCCTTGCGATGAAAAGGCATCGGTATGACAACGTGCATAATTACGGCGTTAACAGCCAGCTCAGTAAACACGAGACGCGGCTGATGTCCACCCATCCACATTGGAGACGGTTGGGGCAAACTTATCGGTTCGGTTGACGTTTTCTACCCTGGTCTTTTTGACTCGGAAGTCGTTGCTGCGATGCGTGTTTGGCCATATGGTTCTACAGGCGATTAAGTCAGCTGTGAATGGTTTTTTGATGATTTTTCTTTTTCAGCAGCGTCTTGAGCTTAATGGTGCTCAACAGAGCTTCATTTGAGTTTCATTTCCAGTCCGTGGAGGCATGGGCGTGTAGTTTTAATAATAATAAATGTAATAATTATAAAAGCATGCCGCAGAAATTTATCTTTTGAAGAGGGCACTCTGCTTCAGGGTGCGATACGAGAGGCAGCTATCTCGGGAAATGCCGAGATTGGAAGCTATTCCTCGGACATTGCACAAGGACTGCCAGCAGCGAAGTCGATACAGCTTGTGGCATTCATGCAAGAGATTAAAGTATAATAGGTGTGTCTGTAAGATAGGTTCGGTGTTTATTCGGGCTGACCCCAACCTCTCGTAATTTTTTTTTTAACTAACCTAATATATTCTAACCCAATCTAACACAGCCTTTGCGGTAGGCCACATCTTTCCCGGGATCCAAACAGTGATACCTTATACGAATATGATACACTACAAGGAAGGTGATAGGCGTTCAGCATGTAAACTCTTCCAATTTACCACGGCGCTTAACTCGCAATGGCGCCAGACCAGTCGATCATCCCTGTTTAACGCAGCTCACCAAGCATAACACGCTTAACAGGTTCCGGAGAGCATCATCTCTATACGCAGCCCATAACCAGGCTGCATCGCAATAAAACATTCCCCTTTTCTGATTCATCTGCGGCACTGCTCTCTCCGATATACGTTCAGTTCATTCTTCAGAACAACGCCTTTCTCCTTACAGCAACCAAACAATTACTTCCAGTCTCTTTTCCTGCTGGCAAGACACGGAACGTCCACACATTGCGTGATCCATAACACTGCTGTCACCTTCTTATATGATTCTTTATTGTGAGGAGAGCAACAGGTTCGGAGAGGGAGGCGGGGCGGGGAAGGCTCGATCTTCCCTCAGTAGCTCTTAGGAGTCCCGTGGACGCCTAAAAACCGAAGTATGGCGCTTCTTAGTTAATTGAAGGATTGAATGACCAGCCCAACGCAATGTAAGATAACTTGATTTATTAATGCTATAGCTGCAGCTGAGGTTAGCGAGTTGGTGACTTGCATGATCCCTCCTAATTCTGGTAAAGGATTAGTATCTCTATGCAGTATTTGGGTGAAAGCAATGTGGACTTTACCTGTAGACAGGCTTGTAAGCCGAGCAATAATAATAACAATGCACTGGAAGCATCTGTCAAAGAAAGATGATTACATATATAGCACGTCGCAGTTTGCATAGAAGAAATGACTTTGTACTAGATATTCAACTACAGACATTGCAAATCTCAAAGGTGAACGTAGTTTTCTCCAGTAAAGTAAGCTCACTTGTTGGGCTTAAAACTGAAGACCGCATGACAAGCCTCGTTCGTAAGACTGTGTAAATACAGTAATTCGAAGTCTTTTGAAACGCAGCGCTTTGCAGTCTTTTCTAGGATACAGATTAGAGTCGCAAGGAAAAGCCACTAAAGAATAAGAAATTTCACGCTTGCAAACCAATCCATTTGCCGTGTGCTTCTTCCCATGTGGCACTGAGAAGAAAAAAAATCACCGGAAGTGCACCTATGAGAGAGTAAACTGCGTCACCAACGAGAACAGATTAATACCTTTTACCGAGCTTCGTCAATACCAGTTCCAAGGCCAGTAACGAATTTAAAAAAAAAGTGACAACTGTGGAATTCTACAGCAAAGTAGTTTATATGTATAGATATCTTCTTCATTCATGCTTGGACTCGTATCTTGGATACGAAGTGGACAAATATAGTCAAAACTACTGTAACTAAGGTCATTTATAAGACTTGCGAGACGTATACATATATAAGGCATAAAGCAGACTCCTCTGGTTCCCGAGCCCGTATCATGGTTACGAAATTATTATCCCATGCGATACTGAAAATTCAACGTAGAGTTAGACTAACGAATGGTCAGAATCACAAGTAGAATAATCATCACTTACTAGCAGCACCCGTGAAACTTTCACGGTCTGGCAAGGCGCTTCAGGAAGATCAGTGAAACCTTCACATTGTACAATGGCAATTCCCCATAAACTTCACAAATAACACCGAGATTCATGTATGATATCTTATACGACCAGCCTTTTTGCTGGAATTAATTACTGAAGCGGCCCCTATCTAGGTGGACCCGTGGAATATTTTTATAAGTTGCTCTGTCTTACTGGACGATACAGGTTCCCCAAAAATATTCTTAAACTAGTGGACCCGCGCGTGAAAAATTCACGCAATAATCGGTATGTTTGCTCTTTTCATTGACCTGCCGTTTACACATTTTCCCGCCTACGCTTATTAGCAACTCTTATTTCCTTCTGTAATCCTTCTGCTTCAAGTCTTTCTTGTCATTGTGCCCCATAGGCGCTTCATCTCTCCATTGACAGCACGTCTTCGTTTTTGAGACTGCAGTAGTCTCGTTCTTCTTTCACGTTCCCTATCCTCTTTGTTAATTAAGCGCGTCTTCAAAAGTAAAATCTTAAGTAAAACACTGCAATAAACTTGAATGCCCCTCCAGTCAGTTTATATGCAAAGTTAGTGCGCCGTATCCATAATACCGTCTTGAAAACTTAACTCTCTGCTTCACTGAAGTGCTCAAATTTCGGCCTCTGGAGCGAAATATGCAATCGCAGAGAAAGACAGTAAGCTAGAAAAACTACTGCCCAGTACCCGTGAAATACTTGAAGAGAAAGCTACATCGTCATATTTAAGAAAAAAGACAGTAAGCTCGAAGAAATAACTATATACTGCCCGGGAAACGCATCGCCTCGTGAGTGCCCCGTTGCATGATAATTTGCCAAATTTACAACGTCGTGACCTGAGAGAAAATACTTATCAAATAAGATTCCAGAAGCTGCATTCATACTGTCCCGATTTCAAGAAGTGTTTCAAGCAAGAAGTGCATCCATATGAAGAGATAAGGATCCAATCGTAACTGAATAACAAAATCTGCGACCTACCTTATTTTTCCCCCATCTATTTCCTTCAAAGCCGACACGAAATAAATAAATACACGAAGCATTTTACTATATAAGGATATTTCAGGCGTATAAACATGATTAAAAAGGCTTGGCCTGCGCCACCCGACGTATCACAGATATGCCAGCTTCCCAAAGTCAACAAAGCTTGAGTTTTCTTCTATCTACTAGCTGGACCCGTGAATATATTCACGGTTTACCAACTTTATTTGGAGTGTTTGGAAAATTTCCTTCTACCGGCATGCTTGTTGTTGGATTTTAATGTAATTAGTTGCACATCTAATTTAATCGTGTTTATTATTGCAAATCGG
>LQNS02278159.1:4729408-4781401 GCA_001587735.2 Parhyale hawaiensis | reverse complement strand
AGATGCTACATCCCCTGCGGAGAAGGCACTCGGGACCCTTGGGTGCGTGATGCCCAAACATATTGTGGCAGGGAAAGGGCCCGCCACAATATGCCCCTGAGGGCGCTTAAATTCAAGTAATATTCTAAAAGTTATGTAATTCTTCTGCATTATGAACAAATTTTAATCTAATTTGCTTTATTATAGGTCTTTGAAAATGTCCAGAAAAGGAAGCTGGACGGCTACCGGAAAAGAGCGGAATGTTGAAGGTCTTGCCCCCGAAGGTTTCCTCTCAAAAATTTAGCCACGGAGCTAGGGAGAGATCGAATAACTTTTTTGTTCCTATGTGGAGGTACGAAAAATACATGAAAACAATTTTCTCCAAAATGTCCTTTTTATGGACGAGGCTAGGGCTACTTCTGATGGCCCGGATGGATGAGTAAAATTGCTGAGTGCTCTTGGAGCCATATTCTGCATCGACTGAGACGCCAACAAGCAGCTGGAAGGGTCATGTTTTGTACCAGTATCGTAAGTGACCAGCTTATCAGACCTTTCCGACTACTAAAGTGTATCAAACTCAGGTGTCGAGCTTACGTAGCGTTTCTTAATGAGTATTTGCCACCATGGCTCGCTGACCTACCATTGTCACATCGCCGTCAAAAATAAACTTTAATTATGCATCACAATGCTCCACCTCATTTAGCGAAGGTTACCCATTCACTCCTTGGAACTTTGGGCATCATCTTATAACTTGAACACCCATTTACATCAGAAGACAAGCTCTAGTTGAAAATGTCTCTTGTTGCTAGGATCATATATTTTACTCAAGGTTATAACTGACTGCTACCTATGCACACAAAAGAACAGAAGTTATGCGATAAATAATTTTCTTCTCTAACGCACGGTCTTTAAATTAATTAATTAATTGTGATTGCTTCAATTGTCGTTGACGAGTTCACTGTTAAAATTAAATACAATTATGATGATGAAACCCTGTTTTATCACCATAAATCTACATTTTCAGTGACATGCAACACAGCGATGGACAGTTAAAATTAGTTTAAAAACACTACACCTCATAACTTTTAAAAAATTGCATGAATTCAAGCGATATTAGGTAAATTTACGTACCTACTGGTAATTTTTCAGGGCACCATATTTAACTGATAAGAAATTGATATTACTTGAAAAATTAACAAGATCTTGACTGCAGTAAAGCGATTTACGCAGTTTACACAGCATTCATTTTTTGGGGGGAGGGGAGAAGGAGGTTGGAATGTACTGCAATGTCCACTTAAGCGGAAAAAAAACTGAACAGCGTTCTACATCTAAGTCACTTCAAATTTGAAGATATATCCGAAACTAAACGTTACTATACATCGAAACGTACCTACTAAGCCAGCCAGCAGACACGAAAGCTTAAAACATTTTGCCAAATCTCTCCAAAGACAAATAATTGTTTTTACAGTGACAAAAAATATATATTTGGACGCTGAATAATGCTTGTTGGGATCAAGAGCCTACTGTACGAAGCCCCCCCCCCCTTATTTTAAACACAGCACCAGTTACAATTAGGCATACATGCAGTACTCGCAGCTGCGCGCTATCTAACGCTGCATGAACTTAGCTGCTATGTTACAGTAATTTGCGTAGGAAAAAGTTTGTACTTAATTGGTTTTAGATTGTAAGACCGAGATTAACTTTCTTATTCACAGCCTTCTGGGAGGAAAAGGAAATCTGCGCTAAACTAGGTGAAGACTTTATACAGACGGCCTCAAGGTAAGAATTTATCTATACCTCTGTAAGAACGAGCGGAATTCAGCCGTCGACTTTTCAACCAACGCTGCTGATCCCAAAAGCAGATGTTTCAGCTTCTTTTTGTATTTTTAAATTGGGCAGATATATATACAGTAGCAGCGAGTTACGAGTGAAATATGCTACCCGTGCCTCACTACTTTCATAACAGAAATTTAAAGCGAAAAACATTGGCTGTAAATAACATTGCAAACATAAGGATTCATGTGATATATAGTGAGTATATAACGCCCTCCAGAGAAAAAACTAAGCGGAATGCATAATTATTTGGACAGGGTAATAGCGCAAGGATTTCTAATCGATAGTCATTGGTTAATTTAATTAAGGCAACGTACACAACAGCAGCGAAAAACTGCTGCAGAGAGCATGTAACTGCAAAGGAAAATAACACTTTGATACTTCGTCCTGCACAGCAGAATGGTGATGCATCTTTTATTCTATTCTGTTAAGTGGTCCAAAACGTTCCTTAGCGGAAATAAAATGTTCATAATCGATAACCTTCTCGTCGTAATTTCTTTTTTTCCCGTCGGTGTGCCTAGTTTTTTTTTTATGATGATCCCCGCTTGAAAACGAAAAAGCTGGAGTTTCCTATTTACATGCGCAGACTTGCATTCTAATATCACCAATAGAAGCAAAGTTTTTTTTACCAGTGCCATAAAGCCATGCGAAAAATAACGACTGAAGTATTCATGGAGCAGATATATAATTACTGGTAGTTGTTCGCCGTCACACAAGGAGCAGTTGAAGAGTTAATGGCTCAAGGGTATCGTGAAAGGGTAGAGCTATTACCTGGAGAGGGCAGGTAGAGAATAAAATGTTGTGAGACGATATACGACGTAGCACGATGATTGTAGGATACATCCTGTCTTTCTATTTTTTGCAAGTTTGATGATTTTAGGATACATCGTCTCTTTCTACAGTATTTTTTGCAAGTTTGATGCAAGAGCTGCCCTTGCATTTTTCTTTTTTTTTTCCCAAAAACTATGAGAACTTCAGCAATGCCTGTTTAGTTGTAGCTAACAGTAATGTGGACTCTTCTGCAATGAAGGTGAAAGTTAAGCCGGTAAGATAAGATGTTTTTATATTTTGTTTTGAAGCAGGAGTACTTATTATGAGAGTGTAAAATGAAAATAAATATTCAATACCAGAGTTGCGTTTACAATTCAAATAAAACGTTTCTTCAAAGGTAAAAGTGAAGTCAATTTGAATTCATACTCCAACGAAGAAATTCACATGCAATGGTTCGTGCTGACGATAAATGATCGCTAGATTCAAAAGAAAGCGCGGTTGCAGTCAACCATGCATGGTCAGAGCTACGTCGAGAAAGACGTCAGTCTCAAATAGGTACGGCAACTACGACCACCTAAATGTGCCCAGTGCTGGTTAGGCCACTACCCTCGTAGCGGAATATGAATGAATTCTATCGTTTGTCAAGAAAAAAAGTAACAGAATTCTGCAATATATTATGGACAGAAAGAGCAAGCACAGTAACTGTTAGAACGGCAGTAGATACTTAATAAAAACAGAGACTTAGATTGATACTTCTCAGATTGTTAATCGGAAAGCTATCAAGTTGAGCATTCCGTATAGGGACATAATATGAAATGTCCCAATCGTTTTCATAAGAATAAATGGGAACGTCATTTAGAAAATAGTAACCCAAGATAATATTTCGAATAAGAACGATCGACTTCGTGAGAAAAACTAAAAAGGTGCCAAATGTAGTAGCAACGTAGATAGAACTGCATGCAACCGGAAGTTACGGCAGTCGACGGAGCTCCGCAAGGAGATGTAGGCCTACAGGGGAGAGGAAGGAGGGAGTGTAGGCCTACAGGGGAGTGTAGGCCTACAATAGGGAGGGGGAGGAGGGCTCTGATCACCAGAGGGGTCAGGTGGTTGCAATCTCCCCTTCAATGGTCATCAGCATATTGATCGGCGACACGCCTCAGGTCTGATAGCGGCTGACTGTGGCACCGGTCAATTGGTGTGGCAGTAGACTGCCACCAATTTCAATTGCAGTGGCAGTTGCTTAGCACTGATGTCAATTGCTGTGGCAGTAACTTGACACTGCTGCCACTGGCGATGGCACCATATTGGCATCGCTGTCAATTGCTGGGAAGCAGAAAAATCCATCGCCGATAGATTTAGCGCGTACACTCATTGCCTAGTAAATTAACTGTAGTAAATTCATCGCTGGGTAAACTATTATTACTTTATTCCTGGTTTTACCACGTCACCCAAGTCATACGACGCGATCCATGCAGTAAAGCTCAGCTTATGACGTCCCATCAGTATTATTTGTATGCTTTACCTCGGTAGTCCTGCCGGAAAGTCTCAGTCAGCCGAGTGCGCTACTACTGGCCGGAAATAGGTGCAAAGCATCTCCAACGCTACACGGCTCGGCAGTGCAATTTCGCTCAGCCATGCTGCTCAGGGCAGGAGACAGAAGTGAAGGAGACAGACGAAAGAAAACACTCGTGCGGAGGGTCCAATCTGGGGGACCCTCCTCATCCCCCCCCCGCAATTCACGAGAGCAGACAGGTGTCTTATGGGATGAGTTGCTTACCGCCATTCGGCGGCCTACCTAGCTGAGCAGAAGAGGAAGTATAAAGAATTTACTCAACGTAATAAGCTAGCCTAATCAGCAGGAACTGCGGCCAGCTGCTATATCCCCAGCGGAGAAGGCATTTGGAACAGTCCTTGAGTTCGTGAGGCCCATATATATATATATTCTGACAGGGAAAGGGCCCGCTAGAATATACCCCTGGAGGCTGATGGATAAATTTAGTGTGAGGCAGAGTCATGGCTAGATAAGTTTATCGCCATGTAAATTCGCGTTATTATAAATTCATCACCCGGTAAATTCATCATCATCATCAAATTAATTTTTTGCTAAGTTTATTGCCTGAGAAATTCATCACCTGGTAAATTCAGCGCCTCGTAAATTCATCGTCTGCTAAATTCATTGCTTGTTAAATTTAGTGCTTTGTAAAGTCATGGCTTCGCAATTGATCTCGAATTTAAGTCTATAATTTAACAATTTATTACAGATGAGAAATGGAAAGGGTGATGAATTTATCGCAGTGGTGTACGCAAACGCAATTGCCGCGGCAGTAGTATGATACTAATGGCAATTGCGACGGCAGTTGCATGGCACTAATGTCAAATACAGCGGAATTGACGCATCACTAATGGCGATTTCTGCGGCAGTAGCATGACAGTAATGACAATTTCTGTCCAATAGCATGGCACTAATGGTAATTATGATGGTAGTAGCATGGCACTAATAGCAAATACGGCGCACTAACCCAGCACTAATGGCAATTGCTGTGACAGAGACGTGGCAGCAATGGCAATTGCTGTGACAGTAACATCGCACTCATGGTAATTACTGCTTCAATACATGGGACTCATGGCAACTGCTTCAGTAATACATTGTTTGGGACTAATTTAAATGTGTGACTATAGCGTAGTGCTATGTAAGGTCGATCGTTGCAGCAATGAAGAAGTGTCAGCAGCTAAAATAAAATAATTACAGCGAAAACGTAGTCGAAGATTTAATTATGTAGTTATTGTAATTACTTACAGATTAAATTACGCTACTGTGGATTATCGCAGCAGTTGAGCGGTAAATGCAGTAACTGTTGTGGCTTAACGGTTGAGCGAGGCTTTGGAATACAAAAATGAAATATTTCTCCAGGTAATATTTGATAGAAACACACACCTCAGCAAGACGATAACCTTTCCCAATCACGATCGTAGAAAATGGGAAACGGCATTTCCCGAAAAAAAAAAAAAAATAGATACGAGAGCAACTCTAAACGCGGCAGATGGAATTCTCCAGAAACCAAACACGTCCTTAATTTGGACAGCAGTACTTGACAATAAGTAGAGTCTTCGCGTAAACCCACAGCCCGTATTATTGCACAACCTCCACGATAAGAGTCTGAGAGGCACTGAGCCCCGAACACATATTGCTCGTGGTACAAGGACACACGTGTGCAACAGTAGGACGCCCCACGCTGTCGCCCATAGAGCACTGCTTTCGCTTCACTACAGCAAGCTGTAGGTAGAGATCCAACCGCAACAGCTACAGAACGACACCGTGGCAAAACTTACACGCCGGGTTACCTCGGTGATTTTACTACAACTGTGACTAAGAACATTTCACGTGGATTAAATATCACCCTAAGGTACACGCGTCTCGTTGAGACGCGTGCCACGTGGGAACGTAATTTACTGAAATTTATAACTTGAGGGCGGGTCCAGCTTATGAAGTCGCATGCACAACCTGATGCGAGGATGTGTAGCTCGCATATTGTCCATGCTGCTAACTCCAAATATCTATCGGAAAGAAGAGTCAGTTACACATCCTGGCATCAAGTTGTGCGTGTATAAGGCTGCTCATGGAAGCGAGTCTAGGTGAGAGTTTCACACCGAAAAGTTATATCACTTTCCCACCGTCTCTTCTATTTAAACTTCCTATGTAGTTCTAACGGCTCGCATCGAATAGGGTTAAGGCTTAAAACTAGCCAACATGGCACTGCAAGGGGAGCAGAGACGTCATCAAGTGAGGTCAGAAGTGACATCTTGGCCCAAGCCAAGCCCTGCCAACCGGCCTGGTACGTTAGCGTCCGCCGCTTTTGAGAATAACAGCACCGTCATCTTGTGATTGGTAAAGCTCAGTGTTCGCAAAGACGCCGACTTGCAGTAGCACTCAAAAAGAAAGTAGTGAGTGCATTTAATATCTCAGCGCATGCGGGGAGCCCAGCCCCTCGATTTAGATCATGCCACCATTGTTTTAAACATCACAGTGCACCCAGGTTTCTCACGCATTCAACCATACATGCCAATCTCAACCCCATAGTACTAACGGTAGTCTGATAATTATAATTAACCAATATGCCCCAATCTCAACCTATCCTTTATAAACGCTAACCGTCCAATCATCCAATAGTCCCAATCTTTATAGATGAAATTTATAGGTTGATTGCAACCTTACAAGTCACCAAATATCTCAATCTAAACTTCATCGCAGACCCAAATTTTGAACTGGAATTTAGTTAGGAATGATATCTAAGTTTATGTCCAGCATCCTCGTATACAACCAATTCATCAGGAAATACCACAATCCACATAACGCAAAAAAAACCGGACTGCTTAGGTCGTTATCCAAGAAAAGCAGTTCATGGCTAAGACAACATAAATTCAAAGACTAATTGATTTACGAACAACACTAAGCAGGAAGTAGAAATCAAGGGCAAACAAGCGTAAACTCAAATAGAACTTGGTTCGTGTATAACGTTACGCCAGAAAATCGAATCACGGCTCAGCTACCACAAAAATCAAATAGTCGTCGGTTTACTTACAGCGTTAAGCAAGAAAATCAGAGTCCAGTTCACCGAGCGCAAAATCAAATAGAAGGACCTTGGTTTACTGAGAGAGAAGTTATGGCCCTGCCGACGCTTCATTATTCATGCCAGAAATTCTCTGAGGGAGGCAGGTTAATCTGCAGCTATTAGCACTGATGCTCTTTTGTTCTTAGGAATCGACTCAACGTGCAGAATGGCGGTGGACAGAAACAGCTGGGGGATTAATTCTAGACAGACTTGCTCAATGCGAGCACCTTGGAATTTAAATGAAGTAATTGTTGCGTAGTCTGTAAGAAGTAGGAATAGCTAAAGGAAATAAGGTGCAATAGTAGGTAAGGTGTGCGAAATGTGCCACTATTATTGCAGCGTTATCGACTGAGACAGTTCCAACATTACAACCTAATCTTATTGGCTTAAGCTTGTCTGGAACATCAGTTTTGAGTGTTGGTTTCGTTACACCGTAGGATTAAGTATGAGGTAGTCCAAAGGTGTCGGTTTGGGATCTACGATCGAAGCTCGATTCAAAATAGCAAAGCAAAACAAATGAATCTCACTTACGTTCCATACAACTTAAAGCTGATGAGATCATTTTATCCCAATGGGACTCTCTCACTCGACGACGGACGCCTTTATTGCATGAAGTTAAGTTTGAACCCTCCCATCCGCAGCCATGGCGATCTAGCGAGAGGAATTTTTAAGCTTATGTATCGTGTGTGTAAATATGATTTATCCAATAGTGTTTTGGTTGCTATGCAACCAGAGAACTGTTGGGTCTTGTCAATTTTCTTTCCAAAATGTATTGACGCACTTCAAAAAAATTCCCACCTAACACTTCCAGCGTGGGCGCTGCACATATATGTGCTACATGAAAGTAAAATATAGAGAATGAAATGTTGTATGTTCCGCTAGTCTCCATCCAGCATCACACCGAGGAAACATAAAAAAAATCAGAAGCTCAAACAACTAATTTAGTTCAAACTACTCGTAATATTTTTAGGATGGAGCAGTAGCATATTTTATCCCCAAAACTTAAGTGTCTTTAGCTTAGTAGTGTTATTAATTTTTGGCTTAAAGCAGCCCTACCTACAGAGTTCACTGGGATGTAGAAGAATAAGATAAAAGGGACATTCAGTACGTCAATGATAGGTACCAGTTATGTATGTATCAGTAATGTGAGCTGCAAAACTCTGTCTACTTTGCGCTGCATACTATAAAAAAATGGTCTCGCAAAAGCTGTTATTCACTCCCGATGCCACAGATGAGCGACGAATATTCTTTATCGATTATAAAATATTTCTACGTACACGGGACACCAATTTAAATAATCTCGTCCGAACCGTCCAATAATTCTGTCGCCGTTAATGCCAATGTTTCCCCGACGCTTATCTTATCATGCACTGGCAAAAATAATCGACAAAATATATCGGGGTTCGTCAATAGCTTCGCAATATAGAAAAGTTCAGAGCCCGGATTCGACAGAGATAACTGCGCCACAGATGAATGCTATTTGCACCTAGCTGGTCATAATATTGCAGTTCGCTCTGAAGATTCCCGGGAGCGTTGGACAAACACTGATGTATTGTGAATTGACATTTATCTCACGGTGTGGTGACATACAGATTATTGGTTGGTTGCTTGGTTAGTTGGTCTGTCCGTCCACCTGCCCGTCTCAAACAGGAAAAATTCGTCTGCTCTTGGGCAAAGAGGCAGTTGCTAAATTCGGAATCTAAGCATGGAAGACGTTTGAAGTACCTTCCAGCGGTAGCATGGCTTCTGAATTTCACTTCTTTCCCATGGTAAAAGCTTTAGTTACTTTGAGCTATGGTGAGCTGGTGGCAGATCAGCGCAGACACAGATAAAAATATTCTTCAGAGCAGATCCACGAAGTTGAACGCAGAAAGATATTCTTCAGAGCCAGCTGAGATGACGGCTAACATAAAGAAAAACACAGGTAAAACGCCGAGTACAAGCTGTAACTAAACGTTTAGAGCTAACCGCTTGACCTTGCTTACGATGCCGATAAAACACAAAAAGACTAGAGCACTCTGATAGAACATACCTCGGCCAAGCAAGGCAACGGTATTGAAAAAATTCAAATTGGTTATGAAACTATAAGTTTCTTTGTAACGACTTCAAAATCTAACCAGCTGAGCCTTTTGACAGTAGTAACAGCTCCTGTAATTTTCTTGAAGATCCGTTCGTAGCTTTTCGAGTCATGCTGCTAACAAACATTATGACAAATATTAGTCAAGCACACAGACCAACCGATTACCACCAAAATTTAAGCATTTATGTCTCAAACATTACTAATAATTCCTGTAAATTTCATAAAGATCTGGACATAAATTCTTGAGTTATTTGATTAACGAGTATAAGTACAATCAAAAAGAGAGACAAACAAACGAATAAACAGATCGTCACAAAAACTTAGCCATTAACTCTTCATGATATACCGTACACCTTATGCAAAATTCATAAAATTCCGCCCATAACTTTCTGAGTTATAGGACATTAAAAAAAGAGGCTGGTAAACAAACAAACAAGCAAACAAACAAACAAACAAACAAACAAACGGATAAACGGATCTTCACCAAAAGGTAATCACCTGTTCCTCCTAATATATCTAATAATCCTTGAAAATTTCATAAAGATCCGTCCATAATATTTGAGTTATCTTGGTGACAAACACACGAACAAACAGACAGAATAACAGACAAACTCGAAGATCACATAACCTCTTTGGCGGAAGTAATAACTAGTGCACTCTGAGAGCGCGTGCTTTCGCCAAGCAATGCAGTTTTGACGGAAAAATCGTACTGGTTCTGAAACCGGGATATCCTTTTTCTCATCGCAAAAATTTGATTATTTGTGCCACCTCCTTACAATAATAATTCTGTAATTTGTTGAAGATCTGTTCGTAAAATTATAAGTTAAATCCTTTCAAACACTAAAACAAACATTGATCAAACAAACAAGCGGACGAACGAATTATCACCAAAAAATGGTCATATGCCCTTCATTACATTTCTAACAATTCGCGCAAATTTCATGAAGATCCTTAATAACTTCTTAAGTAATGTTACCAAGAGTCGGACTAACAAACAAGCAAACGGTCGAACGAATTTTCATCAGAAGTTAATCATCTGTTCCTCTTACCATGCATAATAATCCCTGTAAATTTTGAGAAGATCCGTCCACAATTGCTTTAGTTATCTTGGTGACAGACATAAAGCAAACTCGAGAAAAACACAACCTCCTTGACGGAGATGATTAGATCACATAATGAGACTGTTTTAGGCAAAACTGCAGGAAGGTACATACAGGTTAAAGAGACAAATTTAATTTTCATCTTCGCTGGCATGGCAGAATAAGAGGTTAAAGAACCATTATGTACTTTTCATTATAACAAACAGAAACGTCAAACCCGTAGTAAAATTAAATCCTACTAACACCTGAAATTTTCTTACAGTATCACTACCGTGATCATTAATATTTTACATCAGTGAAATTTGTTGTATTGCAAGCGTATACAATCTCGTGTACTTTCGCAACATATTTAGAAGAAACACGTCTCATTTGTCCCACAGTAGGTGGTATTTTACTTCACCAAAATCAGCTATTTTTGCACAGATGCCCTCTTTTCCTACAACATGCACAGTGACTCAGAGATAAAATGATACATAGCATGGTGCATAGAAAAACAGCTAGGAGGCCATTAACAACAGAAGATAGTGGAGAAATAGCAGCACGATTTTGATGGTGAAATAGCGTAGTTAATGCTGTACATAGTATGCATTAATTTATTAATTACGAAATATTTATATGCATTAAATTTGCAACACTTTTTGCAGGTTTAGTACTGTTTGTAACGTACACAGATGTGCACACAAGCTTACACCATAAAGGGTTAGCGAAGTTCAATAAGCACTGCATAAATACCGGTTGTTAGTCGTGAATTGAAACATAGGTATACTGCTGGTGCTAATCAAGGCTGGGACTCAGTGTAATTATTGCATATGAACTACTTCATTACAGTGCTGATCACAAGTGCTTCTGTTGACAGCTCGACAACAATGCTGCTATACAGGAGAGTGTCAATGCAGTAAGACATCATTACGGAACTTCAAAGTCCTACTCAGCCGTGCAAAACAATGCACTATACAAACCAAGGACGGTGTACGCTTCATTGTTCTGATAAGTCTTGCTATTTGGGAAGAAGCTACGTAAGAAGAGCCACTTCGTTGGTCCTGTCATGCAGCATCTCCACCTAGTATATGATCCTGACAGAGTAACATCGTAAGGCGTAACATCTACGAAATATACACGGGACTGGTTACGTATTTGATAATAGCGATCAGCTCAATGGATATGTAAAAAAAAATTATTCGATTAACATCAGAATATATCAAATGAAAGCGGAACGAATCCTTCAAATTCGATGGCAATTTTGTGACAGTTGGTGGTAGTTTTCAAGAAGAGGGTCCAATATACTGTACGATGACGCGTATTGATTCCCAAACAATACAGTCACTAGTTAAGTCACTACCTGGCCACTACCGCTTTTTCTCTTTCGACTAAATTTTCCACTGAGTTAGCCAAATAAGAATAGCGTCTTGCTCGGCATATGCGCTACATCAAGTGTTGAACAGGACGCTGGCATGGAAAAATGTACTTAATTTGATTACGAAATAAAACGCTCTACACCCCATGGAATTCTTAAAATGAATTCTGACAGACTTGTTACTGAAAATGGTGTATGTACTTTCACTTACGTCACAGGTTTGGACGTTCAAACTTTACTAGAACATAAGAGCATGAAAAGCAGCGAGGCAGCGAGAAGAGTACCGACCCAGTGCATGGAATAACTTTTATACGTTGAGCATCAGCGTTCTGCATAAGACAGGAGGTTCACGTAACGATACTTAATGTACGCATTAAGTAAATACCGTGTGCTACAATAGAAAATTACGTCTTGCAAAATTCATGCAGGTCTCGGTCTATTTAAAAAAAATACGCTAGTGCTTTAAAATAGTTCAATAATACAAAGACTAAGACACTACAACTGGTTTTCCTTTCAGAGGCGCGCATAGTACAGTATACATTTATTTTAAAATTTGGATACAGAAGATCTAAAGACAAAAATGTGTATCCATTGCTTCATGGGAACATTCAGTAGCATAAACAGATCGTTGGAGAGATGTCTATCCTTCGCATATCGTTTTACCTTTCCGAAGATTTTACAAATACATAAATAATTTCTTAGCAGTCGAAGTACATCAAGAACTTAACTATTGTCCGCCCTACTGTTACTCAATTTCAATGAGTCTATCGGTGCGACTATAGATGCAAGTACAGTATACACAAAGATGCTTTAGGAGGCTACTCACTTCATTGTTTACTCTAGAACATAGGTATGCACATCGGCAGAGGTTGTTAACTTGGGTCCATTCGAGCCCGAGGGGTATGGAGAGTTAGTCTAAGGGGTTCGACTGAGGTCGAGAAACACACATAGTGGGCGTACACTAATTAAAAAACATCATCTTTTAAGTTTCGAATTTGACGCAATAATTTTCCCCCTACTTGTACAAAGGGTTTAGTGAACGCTCGCGTGAAACAGTCCTAGGTTTGGTCCCTTCAACACGGTAAAATCCTACTACACAGATGTTACTCCGTAGTGTACGTAAATATTTTTTCCACGACTACCGATAGTACAAATACAACAGGACTGAATTGTAAAGTAGGAGGTACAACTGCAAGCTGACGGGCCATGAGGAGCCTGCCGGTTGACTGCTTGTGCGTAGCGGTCAATAGTATCAGAAATTTAATTACCTCCGCCAAGAAGGTTGTTTCTTCGTCGGGTTTGTCTCTTTGTTTGTCTGCTGTCTTTCTGTCTGTCTATCTGTCATCAAAATAACTCAAAAAGTTATGGACCGATTTTGACGAAATTTACAGGGATTGTTTGGTACGTTAAGAGAAACAGATTATCAACTTTTGGTGAAGATCCATTCATCCGCCGTTTGTTTGGCTGCCTCATTTTTCTCAATGCTCTAACTCAAAAAGTTATGGACAGATTTTTATGAAATTTACATGAGTTGTTAGGTATAATATGAAGAGTAAATGACTAAATTTTTGTAACGATCCGTTTGTTTGTGCGTTCGTTTGTCACTGTTTTTAATTTTATGCTTATTAGCACAATAACTCAAAAAATAATGAATGGATCTTTATGAAATTTATAGGAGTTGTTAGTAATGTTAGGAGGCATAAATGATCAAATTATAGTGCAGATAGGTTTTTCGTTTGTAAGTTTGACTCATGTTTATCATAATGCTTGTTAGCAGCATAATTCAAAAAGTTATCAACAGATGTTCAAAAAAAAAAAAAAATTACTGAGGCTGTTAACACTATTGAAGAACATTGAAGGACATAGTCTCAGAACCAATTTTAATTTTCCGTAACCGTTGCCTTGCTGGGCGGGAGTATGCGCTGTTAGAGTGCTCTGGTTTGTATATGTTTATTTGTTTATGTATTTTGTTGCTCGCAGGCCCTATACAGGACCTATGGACCACCTGAAGCTCTCATCAAACATTTCTGCACTTTAACCTCCCATAAACCTTAGTTTTACAATAAATATCATATACATATGTATAAAAATTCTTGATATTTATACATTACATTGACAATCATAAGTATATCTACTATCGGTCCTCCATGTACCCGCTTATTCCAGAAGCGGCTGGTGACATTGTAACAGTCGGACAGCCCCGCGTGTTGACAATACTTGTATAGAGTTAAATGAAAGCTGTTAGCAATACATGTTTACTCACTTACTCACTGGCCTCAAGCTCCACTTAACGAACCTGAAAGAGACGAAAAATATTAATTAAAACGTGTGTAAACTGAGAGTAAGGAACACTTTTCATAAACAGCATGAATGAGTAAAGAATCTTCTATCTAAACCATGCAAGGACTATCAAAAAACTGTTTGAAGTACATCAATAACTAGAGCACTCCGAGAGCGCATACCTCCGCCAAGCAAAGCAACGGCTACGAAAAATTAAAATTACTTCTGAGACTATGATCTTCTCTGTATCTACACTAAAATCCAATCATTTGTGCCCTTCAATGGTGTTAACAGCTTCCGTAATTTTTTTGAAGATCCGTTTATAAATTTTTGAGTTATGCTGCTAACAAGCATTATGACAAACACGAGTCAAACATACAAACGAACCAGCCGTTCTGCACCAAAATTTGACCATTTATGTCTTCTAACATTACAAAAAACTCCTATAAATTTCATGAAGATCCAATCATTATTTGTTGAGTTATAGTGCTCGCAAGCATAAAATTAAAAACAGTGACAAACGAACGAACAAGCAAACGGATCGTTACAAAATTTGGTCATTTACTCTTTATGATGTACCTAAAAACTCATGTAAATTTTATTAAAATCCGTCCATAACTTTTTGAGTTATAGCATTGACAAAAATGAGGCAGACAAACAAACAAACCGATGGACGGATCTTCACCAAAAGTTAATCATCTGTTCCTCCTAACATACCTAACAATTCCTGTAAACTTCGTCAAAATTATTCCATAAATTTTTGAGTTACCTTGATGACAGACAGACAGAAAGACAGACCCGACGAAAACATAACCTCCTTGGCGGACTAACTAGACTCACAAGTCTATCATGTGCAATAGAACACTTAATCATAAATTTCAACAATAACTACAGAGACAAGTACAATATCTTGTATTTATTTTCAAAACTTTAATGTCCTTTGAACAGGAACCGTACAGACATAACGTTATAGACATTCATTTCGGGTTATGTAACTTACGTTTCGTAATCCTGTTTTCGCGTACTTTTCCATGGTCACAATATCTAGGATGACGTAATTCCAAAACCTAAGCAAAAGCACACAATTTCGTTGAAGATTTAAGTTTGTATATTTGTTTGTTTGTCTGTCCACCCAATAAAGTGGTCGAAGGAGTTGAGTTTGGTGGGTTGACCTAGATGTGACCAATGCCAAAAAACTTGGGCTAGCTGGCCATGAAACACGACGGCGTTGAATTTGCCTCCACCCAGGCGAATTTGCCTCCAACGCGGCAGATCGTCTTACTCCACGAGGCGTTCTATTCTTCCCTATGTTATTATTTAAGAGCTAATCTCTGGGCTGCCCTAAACTTGTTCATCAAAAAGGACTTCGTTATATTTGCCCCCTACCGTGGGTGATGGTCTTACGCCACTAGGCGTTTTAGTTTCAGTCTTACTTTACTTCTCAAATTATCATAAATCTTGGCCGAACAGCACTGACTCTCTACAGCTCATTGACCTAACAACTTGCGGTATTTCTGCCCACATTGGTTTCGAAAGCCTCCGTTATTATTAGGGCTTCAAGGGACGGGTGCAAAAACACCCAAATGAAAGAAAAATCAAACAACTCCAAGACACCCAAAGCACTTTTAAGAAAAATTCCTCAACATAAAATTAACGGCTGACTTGAACGCCTGGAGCCCCTAATGGCCGAACAGAAATCAAGGCAATGAATTCCAAGGCATGAGAACAACCAGTTGCAGTTATGTCATTGTTGTTACATTCCAAAAAACGTATTCCAAGCTTGACAGCATCCATCAACTGCAGATGACTGAAGGCATTATGAAGCGAGCACCCCGAAGCTGGGGGGGGGAGATGTAAGCTCTGTTAAATAGAGCTTTGTTGTTTGCAACTCCACGGAGCAGCTTCTAAAAGCTTTCAAAGTAATCCGCTCGGCCGGATGCGCCAAAACCAAGTCTAGTAAACTCAGGAATTACTTAGCAGTCTGCACTTTGGCCCACCTGGGAAATAGACTTCCTTATGTGAGAAAACTGCGGGTCGACGAACGCCAGCAGTCCGTAACTCAGGATCGCAGGTGCAGTATATAATAACTGTACAACAATGAAGATTATATTCGAGTGTCTTAGAATGATGGAAAGGTCATGAAGTGTTGCGCAGCTTGAGAAGTTATTTTGCCGATAAAGACTGACTGTTGGAAACGCGACGCATACAATATTACAAGAACGTCACACAAGATAAAGAAATATAGTTAGAAAAATACAGTAGTACTACGTTCAATTACGCAAAAGAAATGAATGCAAGAATGAAATTTACCGTGAGCAAAAGCTAGGCATGTGATAGAAATTTAGAAATAAATGCTAAATTCACAAGTAGTCTGCGCTTCGAGAGTTACTCCCAGTAGGAAGGCAAGTGGGACGTGAAAACATTTTTATACTTTAGATTCCGCAAACAAGATATAAGAACACACAAATTCAAACAAAACATCAACGTCCTCATGCTCAAGAAGTGATGTGAAGATACCGCCAATGAATAAGCTTGTTTTAAATTAAATTTTCACGTGGCACAGGGAACATAACTGCAGGTTCCTGGGCGTTATGCAGTTGAAATAAAAAGTAATAGTAAAATAGGATTTAACAGGCTAGCGTCAAGAAAAGAATCAAGTGCGTCGCAATCGGCCTAATATGAGAATAATAAACTTTTAGATTATACTGCTGCCAACGCTGAAAATGAACGTGCAAAGAAAGGACTGTCAAAGGGTAGGGGCCAAAGTTCTTTACACTGTTGTTGGTAAAATTGCAAGACAATACAGTGAAGCGAATATGAACTTGTAGAGCTACAAGCTCCATACACTCTTGGCAAAAGTGAAGAAACCTCGTATAAGAGACAGCTGACTTGCAATAGCAATAGATCCTTATACTCTCAGCAAAAATGAAACTAAAAAAAGGGGGAACGTCAACTTGCAAGAGCAAAGCTCCTAACATCTGATGATCATTTCCGAGTGTTTTTTTTTCGGATGCACTCAAAGGGAAAAGCGTTCAGATTGCACTCATGATTGAAAGAAAACAATCAATGGAGCCATCAAAATCCCAAACGAATATGTCAATCAGAGTCGCTTCGTGGTTTCCAGAGGTACCGCTCCACAGTCCGCACTACATATGGTGGGGACCGTATGGCTGGCTTTACTGGGCACGCAAATGGAGCCATTTAGCTCCACACAACATTCATGTCAGGATTGTCAGCAAAAGACTTCCTACAACATGAACAGAAATTGTAGGCAAGTCTTGGACTTTCATTCTCTATACTGTGGTTATTATCAACGTGGAAGAATTAAATCGATGTTGTAAAAATGTTGGTTTATAAGCTTCCTTAACGGCGCCTCCAGAATGGAAAGAGAAGGGGCACAGGATATGGTAAAAATTTGGTCGAATACCCTATGTTCATACCTTGGTGATAATGAACGCTAGCGCAATGAAAGAGTAACAACTACCTATCATTTTATAGCAATAAGCACCAGAGCTATGAGAGATACATAGACTATTCACGTCAACAATAGGAGAAACGTATAAGACAGCATAGCTTACTGACTGGTAGAAGTAGTTAGCTACAAACTACAATATGCAAACTTTCATTTTGAATTTTACTGGGTAATGTTTTAAACATGAAATAAAATAACTCATCTTGTCTCATGAAATTGCCATTAGAGCACAGCGAAGTTAAAATTGAACGGGTATTTGTGCGTTGCCTCTTCAAAAACCTTTGCAAACTATTTCACTTGCTCGTGTATCTTTTTGTTTTATTTTCTCCAGCTACGTACATGCGCTTACCAACCGCAATGCAGTGTAGTTTATAATGATGGAATTACTTGTTCTTTGTATCTAATGTAACTTTAGTAATGAGCTGTTCCTTGTGTACCACCCGTCCACTCGAGTGTCTTTCTGTATTCTTTGCGCCCTTCTCCTGCCAGTGGTGGTGCACTGTGTTAACTTCTACTACATTTATATGGCGGAGGAGAGCCGATGTCGAGATAGGATATTCCTAATTGCGCCTCCTGGCCGATTAGTACCTCAGTGCGGATCGCCATTTGGCGGAAATAATAATCCACTTGATGAAAGCCGTCATATTATGAGATATAAATACATAATTCCAAATTTATATGTTTGTACTGTAGGCCATGCTGTATGTACCGCCATACCTATTGGATGTAATTGTATGTAATAGTATTTAGGCAATCAGGTGAAATAGTATTAAGCCGTGTAGATCTTTCCTCGGGAAGCAATTACTGCATTTTCCANCAAGCAGTAATGTTAATATTAGTAGAAACAATTATATCTTATTTTGCTTCTCGCGCGAGGGTGATTCTTTGGTAGCTCTATTGCGGAGCCAGTCCAGTTAACTCGTTTGGTATGTGATGGCACTGAGCCATGTCGATTAGGTTGTGATTATATAGCTGTAATAATTCTAACAAATTAATGTACACACAATTTTTCATGTAAGCTGTAATATAATAATCCAAGAACATCTCCCGCCTGTGGAGAAATAAATGTTCAATAATAATAATAAATAATAATACCATGTCCCTATGTGTACCTACATAATAAAGTATATTACTATTATATAATATTGCCTAGGAAAAATCCAGTGGGTGTGTCTGTTTGGTTTCGAACAGGCAATCCAGGAGATGCGACGTCGTAACATTTTACCAGTTAAGCTATAGGTTTCCTCGTAACAAAAGCTTCTTTAAGTCGGCTTTTCTACAATAATTTTCTGCAGGCAGCACACTAAAAAGATCGTAAAATACAAGAAACGTACGTGGAAGCTTTACGTTCAGACCAAACTTCATTGCCAAGATCCTCCAAGCAGTTTATCACTGAAAGCGTTCGTATTTATTTAAGGCGTTTAATAAGTCACTGCAAAGTGAAGTAGATCGGAGCCCAAGGGATCGAGTTTTCTTTCTGGTCAAACACACGACCATCGCCATCATAGTAAATATTTAATTTCCAGCGGTCTCAGAGGGACTTAGAGCGAAATGAAATTTTTACTTAGAAAACTACAGCGAAGAAAACGAAGCTGCACACAGGTTGTTACGATACAGAGTAACATTTCCGTTTAACAGATACGCAACGCTCAGGTATAAAAAACAATTGAGCACGATAAAATGTTAGCCTTGTTTAGCCTTGTTGAAAAACAAATAAACTTACGATCGCTGCCGTACATTTGTTCTTGAGCACCTTAAGCGTAATTTTTCTTATGTTACAGCAAATTGAATAATAGTAAAAAATATACCAACTGCGCAGTCGCACACAGTTTTCAACAACGCGCGTTTTTACTTTTCTATGTTACTACAACTGTAGAAATTTCTATGTTATTACAACTGTAGAAATTCACAACTACTCTTGCAAGCAGCAAGACAAACCGCACGCAGCGAAATTGAAAAAAAAAGAACACTGGGTTTCGCATTTTCACATGTCTTTAAAACTTTTGAGGACGTAACTGTTTATGATTTATTTCTAAGAGTGAAATCTGCTGTAAAAGCGTGGTGACGTGGGGCTGCTATCTTAGATTGATGGTATGCTGGAAAATAACTATTCACATATAACGAAAGTAAATATCTACAAAACTCTATCACGAGAACGTCTCAGTTAAGTATGAATTAAAGAACAGAAAAACTAAATGAACCGCACAAAAAGAGCCAACCAACTGCAGTAATGCAGTAATTCGTTATTCCAAGCAACCTGTTCTCTATACTAGTCGATGTTCCAAACTAAGACATTGTGATAGCTAATGAGGGCTTTTAATGCTGTGCACCAGTTCTTATATTTTAAACGTCTCACCGGGGAGAAAGAGCAACCGACACACTGTGTCAAATTTGTACAGAGGGGCCCAAAAATCTAGTCACTTAATCCCCATGCCCAAACGTAATGAAAACAATAAAACAATACAGTATGTAATACACAGAGCACAGGCAGTGGACTTACATTCACCCCATCACGTATCGAGAAGGTTCGTGCACAATTCTTGTGGCCTTAAAGATATTGAAAGTTACTGCAACAATTTGTGGTAACAAGACTTCTGAACCACTGTATATAATAATGAAAAGCTGTAGTTGCTATAAGACAAAGACTGCAAGACTTCCGAACCACTGTATATAATAATGAAAAGCTGTAGTTGCGACAAGACAAAGACTGCAAGACTGCCGAACCACTGTCTATAATAATGAAAAGCTGTAGTTGCTACAAGACAAAGACTGCAAGACTGCCGAACCACTGTATATAATAATGAAAAGCTGTAGTTGCTATAAGGCAATGACTGCAAGACTACCGAACCATTGTATATAATAATGAAAAGCTGTAGTTGCTATGAGGCAAAGACTGCAGTATCCACTTAACTAAGCAATCAAACTGGCGAAAACTGCGAGTGATCTTATGAGGGTTTCTACGTTTCAATTTCCGCAGAAGTTATTGTTATTTATTATTTAACATTTCTCCACAGGCGGGAGGTGTTTTTGGATTATTATGTTACAGCTTACATTAAAAATTTTGTGTACATGCATTTCTTAGCAATATTACAGTACAGTATGTACACATACGGCAGTAGCACTACTTGCGATCGAAGTACGTAATTGGGCATGCACAGCGGCGTCATAGGTTAAATATAGGCTAACGATACTAAATTAATATCGGGAATATTAATGCACTGTTAGTATGCAGTACTGATGATAAAACACACAAAGGCACTCTACGCGCTCTACGTACTGAAGCCACCCATGGTTATCTAGCGTAAAATCTATAATCGCTCACGTCGAAGTCCACTGAACACAAAAGCACTAACTTAATGTCATCAAAGGGATGGATTTTATTTTGATGTTTGGATAAGCTCTGGACGTTCTCTGTTCGGTAGATGAGCGCATTGTGCTTGGAAAGAAGCCGCTCTCCGGTTCTTTAACTGGAACATGTCAACAGCCTCGGCTACACACGTTTGTATCTTGTTCCTAGTTCAAGCGCTTACCATGCACCAGAACTCACTGCGATTCAGCGAGGAGATGCAAGAAGGGAATGTACTTGTCACTTGAAACGATGAATTTGGGCTTGCATGTGAACAGGAGTTATAGAAATGAGTGAGAATAGAAAAAAGATCGTTAATATAGCTACACGAAAAAAAGGGGGGGTCATGAAAGGGTCTTACCGAATGTTTAAATAAATTGTCCCTTGGGCTCGACTCTCTGTAATAAAACTAGGTCGCTAGTAGATATTATATCTAACTTGAATGCTAATTTTGCATAATATTATTGTTACATGCACGAGAAGAAGTTTTGGAGCAATTATTTGAAAACCGGCAGAGGTTCTGGCACCACATAGAGTTTTGCAGCAGTTATAACGATGCTTCAATGGAATTTCATGTGTAATGCAGACGTGTAGACCAACTCTCCATTAGGAATTTAACAATCTAAGCGCTTTTCGTGGGCCGAACGCAGACTTAGTTTCTATGTTCTGCTGAACTCGTAGTATTCCTTTGTTCGACGGCAGTGGTTGTTGAGCTTGTTGAATTAAGGTACCTACTGAACGCCAGAAGTTTCCTACGTGCATTCATAAATTTTTCCGCAAGTGAAAACATACATACTTAACTCAGGCACAGTGTGTGTTTGTGTATGCATCTGCTGAATCAATGAGGCTGCATACCAGGGCCCGGATTTACTAACATTTACAATATTATAACACTTGCAATGTTGTACTTTACAACGACGATACCAGGCAGTACTCTATCTGCCTTGTGATTGGAAGTTACAGCTCACTACTACAACAACCAATAAGCGGTGGCTTTACGTCTTCCTTTTGGGGAACAACCAACGGTGTAGGTTTGCGATCTGCGTGTAAGATGAAGCAGCGTCTCGCTTCGCACTAGTAACAAAACTACAAAGCCTTTATTCACGTTCTTTTTTGTGGAAATGTGTTTTTCTAACTGAAAAATGTTTTTCTCTTTGCGGTGATGACACCCCAAACTACGCCATGAAACACCTACGTGCATCCTGATGCTTCCCTGTGAAACACCTACGTGTATCAATATTTTTCTCCGTGCAAAGTCTAGCAAAGATACAACATACTTTACAAAGTTCTCTAGCTTGTCTCCTATATTTGTGCAGGAAAAAAAGGTTTTTTCTACAATCGCGTAGTAAGTTGAGGTACAAGATAAATGAGTTACAACGCGCATGTAGTTTTGTAAATCTGACCGGAGTTAAGTTAGCTAAACTAACGACTTACAACATTGTAAGTAGCTTGATAAAACTGGGCCCCGGACTCTTGGGTTAGAATGAACTCACATTAATTTAAAAACCACAAATTTATGTTCAGTTCTAACAAGTGGACTGCCGATTGAACGCACACGGTACTTGAAAATAATATTTTTTTTTCTCCTCTACAACAAGTCTCTTTGTTGACAGAAGCGTCACAAAGAGAGTATATATATTCCTTTATTTATTTACTGAAGTAACGTAAAGAGAAGATAATAGATATATACGACACATCTTAATGTATATTAACCATTAGTGAAATGTTAATAAACTGCACTATAACAGAAATACAATAACATGAGATACCTCGCTGGACTTCTCAACCGTTTAGAAAGTAAACCATGAGGTATTTTAGGTTCGTTCGTATTGGCATAAACTCAATAAGGTCTGACCAAACAAAACGGTTTCTCGTAGGGATAATATTAGTAGAAATATAGTTTATGAAGCACTGTATGCTGGGTGTCCCAGTGTTCAGAATATCACTCTTTCATAACTCACGGCGTCTAAAAATAGATAAATAAACAAACAAACGAAGAAGGAAGGGCTAAATAAAGCACATCTAGCATAATGAGGAACCTAAATGGATGATCGCCGTGTGCAAAAAAAAAAAAAAAAAATCCGAACAGAACTTCGATCACGCTGTTTAAAAATTATGCAATCAGTGCAATAAAATTTAATTTACTAGCATATTACCATACTTGTTGCTTCAGAAAAAAAAACAGGGATACATTAGAAACGAATTAGGTGCGACCAATTTTTGAAAACGGGAGCCGGAAAAGGTAGTTTTCAACGAAACCCGACATCATGCGAGTTAAAAATTCAAAGTTGCATTTTGTAGTTTGTCATTGAATATCTATCCAGAGCAATAGTCATATTCCTGCCATCAACTTACTATAACACTGAACTGGTAAGTGCTACAATCTCATAAAGAGTGTACCGATAAACACATGTTATTATGTGGATCATTGTGATAATAAACCACATGGCATAATTTTTTAGGATGAATATTGAGTCGCGCATCGCGCGCTATATTTATCATTACCGTACGCAGCGTCTATACTAGCAGTAATTCATTGAAACATAGGAGAAGTGTACAAAGATAAAATAGTCAGTCTTTCCATTATAATGTGGCACGTATCTGCGTAACATTTTCCCGATTTCTCAGCTCCTCATTAACTGCACTCTCGGCCAGCGCTAAAGTGCTCTCAACCTACAAGACTTACAGGAGATGGACGTTCAGAAGTGAACGGCCGAGTAAGAAAAAATCCTTGTGCAGAGAATCAGCGAAAGGACATGACTTGTTGAAACGGAGTTTTTTACCGAAAAGCTTAACCTTTCGCCTTACTATAAGCATTTTAGCGGCACTTTCCACCTGTAAAGGGTACAAGCCTAAACTTACGGCTGGATTGTAGAGTCATACAGAACCTTTCTAATTGTAAGCACACAAGTGGTAGAAGCATTCGCTTTGCTTCGAGTTCTGTGAAATCACAGTTAATACTAGATGTAGTAGCGCACAAGAGAATTCTCCAAATGAGAAGTTCCTTCCAGGGAGCTGCAAAAACTTCAGCTCACTGAAAAATCGACACATGAAAATAAAGAATTCGGTTAATTCGAAAATATATCAGTTTAATGCAATATTTACTAAGTACTAACAACAACAACAACTGAATTACGTGGTGCGAGACTGTAAAAGAAAAATGATTGTGCGTGTTACATGTATCTCATTATTACGCTTTCCTAAAGTAGCCATATAGACTGGAAATCCCACAAAATAGGAACTCATCACGTTTTGAAATACTATACCATTTAATAGTAGTAATTTGATAATAAAGAATTTTCTCAGAAAATATTATCTTTTGCATGCTAATGTTATGTTATGTCAGGGTTTCTAACAGAGAAGAAAAGACATTATGCGGTTACCTATGCGACATACATTGCATGAATATTGTACGTCTTTCATCAACGTATAATTAAGTTCAGATTCATTGTTTCCACAAACATTTAGGTCCCGTTATGTGAAGCGTTGTCAGGCATACCAAAACTACGTCAAAAGGTACGTAACTCTCTGCAGTATCATACACGGAAAATAAAGAATCCGTTATCCTGTGGGAATCAACCCCGCAAAACTTTTTCCCGAAATCAGAGTACCTTTAAATTACGAGACAATTCTTGCATCCCCTTTGAAATCCTATACAGCAGACGTTCCTTAATAGACACATGCTAATGACTATGCAGCTTTGTACTCATAGCTGAAAAACACTCTTTTAGTAGAGTACATTCTGAATAGTGCACGATGTCCTTTTTATATAGTATTTAGTTTGACGAGAGGATTTATCCAGACGATGTTCATTCTAATGAGCACTGCACAACAATAAAAAAATCATAACAAACGTCACTACCAGACTTACGATAAGAAGAGAAAGCTTTTGAATAGTTTAAATTTTTCAAAAAATAGGCTGCAAGATACCACGTGTCGTTACCGCAAAGTATAAAAAAAGTTATCGGCGTCTCTTACATTGACCGAAACACAACAAAACCTCACAAATACGTAAAAGGAAAATCCCTAAAATGATCTAACACAGAGTTATTATACTGATTAATTCGAAAGGAAGGTTCACACTTATTTGCGGGTAAATTGAATAGGATACTCACCGCAGGCACACTTCGGCACTTTCAGCAAACTGCAGCCAGCAATGCAACTACATCGGTTTGGGGAATATCAAGGATATTAATTCACCAGCAAGTTACTGATGCTCGCCATTAAGCGCCGAGTTGCTTGACGGTCCAGTATTTGGTCAGGCCGGCAGCAGTTGGCCGCCTAAAACCTCCAATGTCCCTGGCAATGATGCATGCATTTTGCTATCGGCCGTAGGCCGGCCTACACGGAAATGCGATAGCAGGGAAAACAACGCAAATATGGGAGAAGAAAACTAACTTTGACGTCAATAAAAAAAAAAAACTATGAAGCAGGAGTAGGAGAAGCGGATAGTGGTTGACGTGGCAACCAAGTTATAGCAATTTAATACATTACAAAGTGCAAGAAGAAACCAGTGAACGCATTTTCATGGTCATAGAGAAATGTGTAATTGACGTTAATAATAGTTGAGCATGAGTGGCGCAACGACTTACTTATTTCTTTACTTAAAGGGATAACCTCAAGATCTGAGAAAACCCACCCAATCAATTTATATGACGGATGCATGAAGACAATTATAATTTAATGGCAAATAGCTTAACTTGAAAATTCTGTAACATAGAAATATATATATAGTGAGAACGTTCCTGACGTCTGGGCTGGTTCGTTTTGACAGATAGCAAAGGACGTTCTTCAAAATTAACAAAAAAAAAATATATATATATATATGCTTGAGGTGAAATTTGAAGATTGCACACATGAAAAGCCGTTGCGTGGTTCTAAAGGCGATGCCACTTCTCGTACTCAGTCACAAGTAAGTTCAAGTTGGTTCTCCATTAGTACACTAAGTGCGTCAAGAGCAACAGTAAATAACCAATAAGAAAACAAATAGTGCAGTGGCTACGGCTGTTGTATTGGTGCAATTGCATTACCGGAATTGTAATCCATACGCTATTTTCTCTGAGAAGATCATACATATGCCGTGCACTAGGTGATGACGAATCAATGATGAAACTAGAGCACCCTGAGAGCGCATACCTTCGCCAAGTAAGGCGATAGTAACGAAATATTCAAATTGGCTCTCAGACCATGATTTTCTTTGTATCAACACCAAAATCTAATCATTTGTGCCTTTAATAGTGTTTACAGTTTCTGTAGTTTTCTTGCAGATCTGTTCATAACTTTTTGAGTTATGCTGCACACAAACATTGTAACAAACAAAAGTCAAACACACAAACGGACCAGCCGATCTGCGCCAAATTTTAATCATCTATGTCTTTTAACATTACTAACAACCCCTGTGAATTTCATAAAGATCCATTTAGAATTTTTTTGAGTTATTGCGTTAACAAGCACAAAATTAAACACCTCAACAAACAAACGAACGTACAAACAGATCATCACAAAAATTTGGCCATTTACTCTTCGTAACAAACCTAACAACTCATGTAAATTTCATGAAAATCTGTCTATAACTTTTTGAGTTATGGCACTGAGAAAAAATAGGCAGACAAACAAAGAGACGGATGGACGGTATGTTGACATACCTAACAATCCCTGAAAATTTCGTAAAGACCCGATCATAACATTTTGAGTTATCTTGGTGACAGTCAAAAACAAATAGAAAAAGAGACAGGCAGACAAAGACACAAACACTACAAAAGCATAACCTCCTTGGCGGAGGTAATAATGACACGAGTTTCATTGGATGTGTAACAAGGGATGAAAATTCTCTGAAATACATATTTCTGACGAAATCCAGAAAAAATAAATGAAATAATTATAATGAACGTCATATATTGTAGTTACTGTGCCGTACTTCACATACAACAATAAAACTCGCCATACTACCAGCTCCTTAAGCAGACACAAGGGCGTAGCATAGCATACGAATGCGAAACAGCGAGCGAGAACAACAAACTGTGACTCATAACAATGATTGCCACACAAACAGTGAGGCAAATCAGAGGTTAAATAGGCAAAGTCAACATGACATGTACATGAATGAGGCATGGCCGTAAGCGTGAGAAATGCTAAATGGTTGAGGCCTGTTTAAAGGCTAAATATAGACGTAGAACTTTTTTTTCTAGACATAAGCGATCTTTTCAAATGAGTTTTAATTTCCTAGTTGTGAACCGCTGTCAAGAGCAACAAAACAGAAATACGACGGCACGTAAAGAGTAACGAATAGGGATTTAAGTGCAGCTTTCGTAAAGCGCGAAGCATGGTCTGACGGGGTACCCAGCTAGTGCTTAGGACACCCATCAGCTGCTTCTATATTTTTTCGAGTATGTACGCTTTTGAATTTAAATACCTAAAAAGTAACAGATGATGATTGTCGATTATATGGAAACGATATGTCAACGTTAGTCAAGTGGCTGAAACAACAACAATTCGAAAGAGTGCTTCACTTGCGCATAAAAATCAACATGGCATCACAAAGTGTAGTTCCTTAAGTAATACAAAACACTAAAATAAGTTGCTGGCATCCCATTTAGCTAAAGAAATCGACAAAGGGCACATCAAATTATGACTTTGCATAAAACCGGTTGCGGGACTTCTCTGAAACCAAGAAAGCAAGTATTTTGCAAAATCTTGTATGAAATTGAAAATATTCGAGAACATTAAAAAATGCGCTTGAATTTCGAATTACTTGAGAAATTGGACAGGATCATAGCAGGGAGCAGCAGCAGCAACATGTTTTGATGCCGATACAACGCGAGATGTGTTAGGTCGAGTGCAGTAAATTAAACAAACTGGAACAGTGTAAGCAAGCTTTGGGTGGACTCGCAAGAGTTACTGGAATCGGGGTACTTTGAGTATACCTTCACGATAAGTTTCGAACTAAGAAAAAGTAAACAATAGCAATAAAATCTTACACACTTACCCACCAAAGCGAGTAAGATAAGGAAAACTTTGCTCCAAAGAAGTGTATATTTTAGGTCGCCACTCGCAAGAGGGATGTAACTGACGCTAAGCTTACGGAAGGCTTTTGAAAAAGGTACATCATGATGAAGGATCGGCCTAAGAATGGCCGGGCTGAGCAGGTATAAAGGTTCTCGGGACGCAATCTGCCATCGTGAAGCTCCTTGCGTCAGAATATTGTGCAGTTCGCCTATAGGCCATCGGTTCTTTGTTACGGCCCGCGCTATTGAGGCTTCTCGGCAGGAGCTCTGCATAGCTCCATGCCCCAGTCAAATTTCAATCCAGATCATACGGCTATTTTGAAGCCCCACGTCGTAAAGGGATATGAGTCTTGGCCTTTCCGACAAACAACTTCGAAATTGCCTGATCGTAACAAAGTACGGCTGACATGAGTTCATGTCAAGATCACGGAGGAAAGACTAAAATTCCAGGTACGGGTAGCTAATCATAAAGAACCTTTAAAAATACTTTTCATCGATGTTCGTGATATCAAAGCAACTTAATAAACGAAGGGGCTGACAAAAACTATAAACAGTGATTATTTATTTTCAGTTTTCATATCTAACTATCCAGATTAACAAAACGAAAAGAAGACACGAACCTTAGGTACAACTAAGAGAAAAAAAAAAATTCAAATACAGCTAACATCACCTCATGAGAACAGAGGATCGGGAATGGGAAGTAAAAGCAGGAATAAAAAAAAATTACATCTGAGCTGATACGAAGTAGAACGCAAAGTTTGGCCGAAACGAAGCACGAAAAGCATTCCGATGGCCTAATTAAGACGAATGTAACAAATGGGATCTTCTTCATAGAAGGGGTTTATGAATTCTTTATGAGGTGGCTGAAAAATGCTTTTCTGCGGAGATCATAAAAGAGTGACCATATATAATCACTTGTCCCTTAAAGGACTATTAAAGTGCTTCAAAATAATGAAGCCCTTTCAGTTACTATTTTACTTGACAGCAATGAGAGATAATCATACAAAATATCCAACTGATTTTAAACTTAATAAGGTGCAAATGCGCCTATTATTCCTCTCAGGAATATTGTTATTTAAAATCTCCTTTATGAAGGACTTGGGTGTTGCAAAGTCACAGCTGTCAGCACCCCTCATAGGTCCACAACGCATAGCTGGTTCTCACAGCTGTAAGCACCTCTCACAGGCACACAACGCACAGGTTCTCACAGCTGTCAGCACCTCTCACAGGTACGCTACGAACGAGTTCATAAAGCTGTCAGCACCTCTCGCAGGTACACAACGAACAAGTTCTTAAAGCTGTCAGCACCTCTCGCAGGTACACAACGAACAAGTTCTTAAAGCTGTCAGTACCTCTCGCAGGTACACAACGAACAAGTTCTTAAAGCTGTCAGTACCTCTCACAGGTACGCTACGAACGAGTTCATAAAGCTGTCAGCACCTCTCACAGGTACACAACGCACAGGTTCCCACAGCTGTCAACACTTCTCACAGGTACACAACGCACAGGTTCCCACAGTTGTCAGCACCTCTCACAGGTACACAACGCACAGGTTCTCACAGCTGTCAGCACCTCTCACAGGTACACAACGCACAGGTTTCCATTGCTGTCAGCACCTCTCACAGGTACACAACGCACAGGTTCCCACAGTTGTCAGCACCTCTCACAGGTACACAACGCACAGGTTCTCACAGCTGTCAGCACTTCTCACAGGTACACAACGCACAGGTTTCCATTGCTGTCAGCACCTCTCACAGGTACACAACGCACAGGTTCCCACAGCTGTCAGCACCTCTCACAGCTACACAACGCACAGGTTCCCACAGCTGTCAACACCTCTCACAGGTACACAACGCACAGGTTCTCACAGCTGTGAACACCTCTCACAGGTACACAACGCACAGGTTCCCATGGCTGTCAGCACCACCCAGACGCGCACTGTACACAAAACTCTGTACCAGCAACGCGCGGCGCATACTCACGCCCTCGAGGGAACGTGAAGCGCCCGAAAGCAGAAGGCCGCGACGCCAATATCGAAGCAGCATATCGAGCTAACATTGGCAGGCGAGTGACAGCGCATTGTGAAGGTTTTGACACCCGCTGGCGTCGCTAATGAGACAGCGGACGCGTCCCTAGCTGCTGCCCACAAATTGCCTCAAAATGTTGGGTGCAGAGCCACCGGCGACAGACGTACACCGCGACGGTGTTGTGTCGCTCCCTGCTAAAGCTACAGGTGTCAAGCGACCGAGTCGTGTTTAGGAAAGGTATTAGGCAAAATTTTCCCTACTATCCCGGTAGATATGCTAACGATTTCAAAAGCGATGGAGCCTTATTAGCAAGGGAACTATAGTAGAGGAAGCAGCAGTATCATTTCCCTTTCAGTAACACAATAGTTAGGCAGAGATTTCAAAAGCGATAATGAATGCATCAAAGCTTGTATGCTAGATGTAAAAGTAGAATGTACGAGAAGGAAGATGCATATTATTTAGAAATTCATGGGCCCAAGTATGTACTTGGCTATCTACAATAACGTCAGGGCTTAGGTGATTTTCATTGTGTTCAGTATGTAAATTGGGTCAATTTAAGACAATTTACAAGAATAACGTTTTCGTTCGTGTAACCACCACCAGACAGATCACAAGAAACGAAGGATGCCGTGATGCGCGATATTGCAAGAAACATGAGGACCTCATAATCGGGGTGTGCTCGCACAAGACCACTTCTCGAAAGCCCAACAAGTTGGTGAAAGAACGACAATTGAAGAAAGTTATCTAACTAGTAATATGAGAGAAGAAAAAATGAAAACGAGTGCAAAGACGATCTACAGTTGAAATAAAGCTGAAACTACGGCAGAGTTTAACTATTCCTCGTATTCTGAACTCCCCTACTGATGCATTTGTTTTTGGGATATTTTATCTATATTAATATTATTATATTAATGAAAAAGAGGAACCCGATTATGCTAACCGCAGAGAAGGAACAGTAGCAAAAAAAGGTAATGGACAAGTGTATGAAGAGTACGAAGAACGAAAGAAGCAGAGTGAGTGAGGAAGGACAAACGTCCCGAAGGCCTGATCAAGTCTTAGGTAAAGATAAGCACGGTCTTGGGCGGCTGACATTTCTGCTAGGGTAAGTGATTCAAGAAGGTTAGGCCTATAATAAGAAGTGTTCGTTTCTTTTACTCTCCTCAGTTACACTATCAGAAACTAAGCTCTAACACTGGAAGAGACACTTTATGATCAGAATACGTCCGGCTAAGAAACAGCTGCCATGAAGGCACGGTTTTGGAAAACTACTGAAAATAATCAATTACGATACCTTTGATACAAAAGGATGTTTTAGCCAATTTTAACCAGGTTGTGGTAGTTTGCTGCGGGGGTTCTTCGTTCCAACATATTACTACGGGGAAGGATAACCTTGGCAGTGAGGTAACATAGCTTGATAAAAATATGATTAAGAGAACAACTGTTATCCTCTAGCAAAACACAGATCATTTTCAAAAACATGAGCCAAAAATCCATTGACGTAAACGGATTGTTGGCGGGGGGGGAGGAGGGAGGTGCAAAAAGTGTTCACGGTACACAAGAAAACTAATATTGAAACTCATAGTGAAATTTTTCTCGTGGATTTGGGAACCGGATTCGGGAAATGAATTTGCTTCACAAACCGGTTCTGACACTCCACCTTCACGCATTTTTTAGCCACTCCAAGAAAGTTTCAGCAACTCATTTTGAAGTTTGCAGGTTTCCAAAAGTTACATGAAGATGGGTTATTATTGATCAGTAAAAGGCATTTTCTACAGAAATATTACACAAAATTCGTTGCAAGAACCATGTTTCAGTACGAAATGGAATAACGATAAACGTATTTTTTAACAGCTCATCAGCCTCTGTCGACCGATAGTGCAAATTTATAGTGTCAGATGAAATTAAGAGAAAGTGAAATAAGAGACCCTGAAGTGTCTGGCCTAAAAAAGTTGGACATTACGAACGTAGGTGTTGAGGCTTTTCGGCAGTACATTATTTCATTAGCAGTCTTGATAGCAAGTGGTGAGAGCAGAAGGAAAACTCCATTTCACGTTGGTTTCTGAGATGATGTAATATCAATGCCATCTAATGCGATATATTACTGTTGCTGAACAATATTCTCGCACTTAGCATTATTACCATTCAGGGAGTATTAACCTTGGATGGTTCTAGAAAAAAACTTGCAAGAACAAGCAAACCTAAAGCAATTATCGTCGTCAGTATAAAACTGTTGTAATTCAGCGTGCTTGAGAAGCAGTGGGAATAAAAGTTAAAATTAAATTTCGGTGAGAATATGGCCTAAAAATCTACCCAAGTTTTAAATTTAAATTGAGTCTATGGAACTGCTTGAGCTGGTTTCAAATTCAAAATACAACTCTGGAATTTACCTTACATGCGCAGAACCCTTCACAGCTCTGAGGCAGATCATTGATTTGTCTGCTGGTCAATCGGAGAAAAGGAATTTCCCGAGAGGCTTCAGAAAGAAGACACCGGCTCCTAAAAACCTACCTGGTGCCGACGACTGCATTTCTATAATTAAACCGATCAAAAGAGAACTCGACAGTATACTTTTCGCGCCCTGTCCAATGGGAGGCTCTTTTTTTTCTAGGCCGAGTTTTCTGCTGAATTTTTCTTTCAGAAGCGATAGCGCCGAGAATTGAGGCATAGAAATTAAGCGAATGATTTGGTGCGCTGCAAGTGATTGAGTAAGCCAAAGCACCATTAAATTGAGTGCTGCTGATTGGACGCGCGTGAAAGGAGGGCGAACGAGCAGCAGCAAAATTAGCTGCATGCCAAACCTGCGAGATGTTCCCACCATTCATTTAGGATGCAGACAAGAGCTGCAGATGGGACAATATTGCGCGGAATTTTTCATGCTGCTCATGATGGAGATAGAAATCTCCATTGATGAAACAATATCAGATGGTACAGAGGGGCATTGAAACAAGTATGTACAGGAATATATCGCTGAACATGTTGGTATTTCTCACGATGTAGTCTTAGTTTGAATATAAAAACTAAGCAATTCTAAAAATTTTATTGATGTATAATGAATGCCGGGTGGATAGCATTATAGTATTCGCGTAGTTAGACATCACTATGAGCTTTAGAGTTTCTTTAACGTTCGATAGTGAGAAGCCGTCCGATATGATTCATTTTATTCAAGGATAATTGTAAGCATTTCTTGAGCGTTTGTAGTTATGAAGATGAAGGACCGAAAGACTGAAAAGACTCAAAAGTAATCTGAGTGTAAGACAGTTTAAGCGTCCTTTAATAAGTACTAAGCTTGCTATGAGAGGAAAAGGAAGGGACATATAGTATGCCGATAGAAACGGGGAACCCATGCACGAAGGTGTTCCCACACAGGATCAACGCGTATGGGAATAGCAAGTCTTGAAAAAAAAGGAAGAACAGATGAAAGTAACATCAATAGGAGCATGAAAGTGGAAGGGAGCAAAGTGGGCACGAAAGACAGACTTCCCGAAGGCGTAGCTAACGACTCAGGCAACCCACACAATTCCCCTGGTGGGGGGCTGCTACCCATAACATAGGATAGGCGAACCTAAATAATCTAACCCTATGGCCTATGGCCCATCCTTTGCTGGCCGAGGGGAAAACATTCAAAATCTTGTATTTTAAAGGGAGACTATACAATATAGTTCTGAAATACGCCACGCGGCACAAGCTTTGAAGTCCGCAAATGAATGGCTCACGGATGAAATAAAATGTTTTTCATTTGGACAGGCAAAGTCCATGGCTATTTATAAAACATAAGTAATATCAATGTATTTTTATAAAGCGGGTCTAAAGTACCGTGAGATGTCTTGTAATTCAAGAGCATATGCCTCGGTGAAAGTAAGAAAAAATATAAATAATGTGAGTAATTACTTTCAAAAAAGCTAAAAACTGCAGGAAAATTATCACCCTTTGGTGTAATCTTAAAGGTGATAAAAGTTTGTAGTATACAGTATAGAATACTTACAAGTGAACCTCACAACTGGTGCATGCTGTGTGCTAAAGTAATGCACTGTACTTTTGCTTTAATTAAAGCTCGCGTATTTGAGAAAGATCAAAGTGAATATCAGCGCGGCCTCTGTAAATAAGATTTGTCAATTAGCACTGTGTCACTTGGAATCTTTCCTCCCTACTTACGCGAATTTTACCCTGAGATTTCAATTCAAAAGCTCGATTTTGTCTTTGTATCACGTCCTTTTTTAAGTTGCGATCAGCTGTTTCATGTTATGCTCTCGAGTACTATTTCCGTAGGACGATGACTAAAATGACCTGCCATATAGTGCTCAGTTGTACAAAAAATTCCACGAAGAGTACCGTAAAGTGGGGTAAGTGCGCCCCCATTTTCAAGGTTTTTTTTTTCTCCATGGCAGAATGAAAACATGTTACATGTCAAGTTTTATTTTATGGATATATGTACATCAGTATTATGGGTACCTACGGCAGTAATCACTGTACTGCTTCTTGTAAAAATAAGGAGCTGCACTGCAAAGAATAGGGGGCACATTTGCCCCGCAGTTTGGGGCAAGTGCGCCATATGCAATATAAAATAGAAATGTATTTATAAAAGGATACAAATAAAGCTTCCAAACATACCTAACAATCAGAGCACTGAAGCTATAAAAGCATTGGACAGCAATTTGTTTCTTAAAATTGTGGGTTTTGTGAGTTTCTGCATGGTCGCCAAAAGCATGGTCCTGAAGGGTCCGTCGTGGCACTCCAATCTGTGCAGTGACTCTTTTTATTGCTTTGCCATTTTTTACACGCCAAATAGCTGCTTGCAGTGGTTTAAGAGTGTTAGTCTTAGCCCGCAGCACACCTCCCATAGGCTTATTGTTGCAGAGTCTTTATCTGCAGCTATATTAAAATCTGGTATGGGGGTGGCACACTTGGCCCGAAGGCTCTACAACCCGTCCTATAAATTCTACCATCTTAAAATTTCTGCACAGCCTACCTTACCATGCATGTGTTGCACTGTCAAAATTTTGCTGGAATTGGTGCATATTTTCTTATCGTGCATGGCAGTTACATTTCCAGTTTCGCAAAAAATTAAAAAGTATATATTTACTTGAACGGTTTTAACTACTCATCTAATTGATGCAAGAGGTTCTACTTGGGCTAAGATGTTTACTATATGTTAATAGACTTAAGCATTCTGTAATTGTGAAAAAAGCTATTTAAATTAGGAAAGATATTTTATTTTTTGTTTATGAAAGGGGCGTATTTATCGCTGGGATGGCACACTTACCCCGCTCTATGGTACTAACAAAGATGCGCTTACTACATTTCGCGTGTAGATTTGATATTAACATCAATTATTCACTGGTTTGTGGCGCGACCAAGAAACAGTTGAATTTGTCGTCGAATACAATCAGCGGATATTGCGTATAATTGATGAATCAACTTTTGAAGGGTGGCATTCCTGTAACATGAACAACTGATTCACAGGAAAAGTTATTCCGATTCCCGACGCCAGATACACAATTTAAAACATCAGGCACTTCGATAGCCAACAGTTCTGTTCGTGAGGGTACGGGAAGAGCCTGCATTGGAGTGATGGCTTTCTTTGCGAGCAACAATATACCTAGTACAAAAGTTTCGGGTGTTTTTACAGAAATGCAGCCAAGTTTAATGAATGAATCTGTTTTACGTCACGATCGCCCGCATCTCCCAGTAAGGATATCGGGCTTGGACGGTGCCTGGCTAATGCTAAGACTTTGCTGGAGCTTAGGCTCTTCATTCACCAGATGCCCTTCCTGCCGTGAACCAATGACGCTTGCGGGACTCAAACGCTCAACCTGCTGATGCAGCAGCGAGCGCTCTAACCACTACGCCACGGCGGCCCAAAATGCAGCCAAGTTCGGGGCATAAATCAGAGTAGAACTGTGGTTGTCACACACACACACACACACACACCTACACACACACACACACACACTACGGTGTCCGAAAGCACTGCCCAAGATAGGTTCAAACGCTTCAGTGATGACGATTTTAGGCTCAAAGATTTACCCCGGTCATGTTTCAAAAACCGCGAGGACTTTTCCTACAACCTGATAGCAATTGTAATAAAAAACATATTGTGCCACAATTTCATTTGGGCAGTATTGTCATATTCATTGAAAGTTATCATAATTTTCGCAAATACCACAAATTAATCACCGCTCACATTTGTTTTTATTTACACATGTAGTCCTTCGTTTGACTATCAAATCCCCAACTGCTTGCGTTGAATTGGGTTTATTTGTGCTAATAAAATGAAATATATTTTTAGCCACTTAGAAATATCGTGCAGTGAAGCAGATTTACATAAAAACAGAACCATTACGTATTTTCGACAGCAGATACAGCCATATCCGCTCTATGCCCGCGCTCTCAGGATTAGATGATCCTCTAGAACAGGTAATGTACCAGCAAGCGGTTGTGACTGCTGATTATGTTGAAAGTGGTAGCGGCTGGCCAATAACCCCAGTAGGTGCAGTGCTGGGAGTTATGTGCTCCCAGTAGCCTGAACTAAAACACCTATCGATTAGGACTAGAGTGTAGCAGGAGAAAAACAGCAGAGAGTATAAGCCGTACCGGGTGTACACTGTCTATTTCAGCGGTGGAAAATATAACTTCACATCTACAAACTATGATCCGCATCATAACATGCCGCTGCGGATATAGCAATATATGCGCATGACAGCGGATGCAGATCCAGATATTAGTGGATGCAGATTCAGATATCCCGTTCACGTTAGATTTCATCAGTACGCAACGCTAAAGCGCAGAAAAGTGTATATATATAGCTAATAAAAACTCTTACTATATATATATATATGCATGATAGTTTATCTGGGAAGAGCAATTCGGGAATGACGTAGAAATTCAAAAGAAAGACTTAATCAGGAAAAAATGGACATAGTAAAACGATAGCGAGAAATGGGTGTTTTGAAAGCATAATTGAGACAAAAATAATCTAGGAAGAAAGCAAAATGCTTCACGTGTGATAACAAAAACATTTTAATCTTTATACATTCCTTTGCGCGAGGAACAACATTATAAATAAAGTATACAGTTGTGCCTTTTGTGTTCAGATTAGTTGAGCTTTGACATATCGAGATATATTTTGAAGAGATATGAATATGAAACTTACATGGAGAATTTTTACAATAAAGTACAGATAGTAATAAGAGATGCCAGAAGTCGTGATGCGCGTCCAGAGGAGAAGCTTGCAAAGTCGTCCAGCATACATCGTCTCAGGTCAATTGAAAGGTGAACGTGTACAACAGGGCTCACACCCTCCTATGGTGGTGGTGATCAAAACATTGTTTTTGCTCGCTTTTGTTTGATGCTGTTTCTCAAAGTGAATGTAGAACTTCAAGTACAAGTCAAAGGTGGAAACGATTGCGTTTCTAAGAAAGCCGAAAAGCAATCGAAGGGTTGCACTGCTTGCTAGAAATGTAGGGGACGTCAGACGCAACAGCTCAAAAGACGAAGTGAAGAAGAATGATTCATTGAAAGATTTGAAAAATTGAAGAATTTCAACACGGTGTATAGAACTTCCAGTATCATCTGAAATACATTTAAAGAACTTTCACTACAGTAACATAGCTTAATCTGGAATTTTGAATTTACTATCTACAACAATAATTAATGAGAGTAACATCTAATATTAGTTCCAATATGGGCTAAAATACAACATATTAAATATTATATTTTTCATGACAGTATTTTTGCACTAGAGACTGCGTGTGCTTGTACATTAAAGAGTAATTTGTTCCTCATCATCGGTCGGATGAAAACAGTCATGAAGGACGCCTGGAGTGACCTGCAGTACAGATACCCTGTAGAAGGCGAGGTACTTATGGCTATCAAGCCATTACCTGCGCTGCGTTAATGCGCAAGAAGAGAGCATAAATCACTTACATCATTAAACGTTCAAGACGCTGGCAGCTATGATAGCTCTAATTCAGAGGGCACTTCAGTTTTTGCTGATACAATCAGTGAAAGGCATATTGTTATGCAGCTATATTTTTGATTACCAGGGCAAGTGAAGTATGACCAGCAGTGCTAAGTGAGGCAGATATGAATGATTTGTGAGGAATATGAGCAATATACGGGGGCTACTGTAATGTGACGTTTACAGAAGGACATGGATAACGTTTGTAGAAGTAATTGGAGATTACAAAGGAATAAATCTGACGGAATTCCATGACTCAAAGTCATATTGCAAGCTGACGATCATGCACTGAAAGTAACATGCCAAATAGAACTCTACAAAAACCTACGATACATATATATGTACGTATTGGTAGTCGCTGCTTCAAAAAGTTGTAACACGCTATTGGTGTAACGTGAATTTGCGTGTTAAGATTCTATTCGCTGTTGTATCATAGCGTGGTGAGAGCTTATGCCAACCCAGTGGCCATAGACAGTCCTTGCAGGTGTCAGTATGCAACAAGTGGTTATGTAGAGAAAGCGAAACTTCGCGGGTATAGATGTATAGGTATAATCCTTCAAATAAAGCGTCAAACCACTTGAATGTGAAACTTTTTATAAATCTTATATAGGAAGTATACAAAATGCATTCAGTTATATTTCTTGGGAATTTTAGCACCAATTCTTCATTTTTACATAGATTGACTTTCAGAATAAAACAAATATACCAATTAGTTTCTTATATGTTGTTTAATTTTGACATTTTTTCAAGTAAAATAGTCGAACAAAATTAATAACATGCTTGTTAAGGAATACTAAATTCCTCAGTTAGATAAAAATATTTTTCCTTTTCATAAAAGTGTAACTGGCGTCGGAAATGACCCACAAATAGGTAGAAAATTGACATTGACATAAGACAAAAAATTTTGAAGACGGAGTCTTGGTACTTGGTGATTCTACATGTGTCATGTATGCATTATATGCATCAGTCAAGAAAAATATATACTGTAAATAAGTAGAATATATGCGTTTTACTTTTAGAGTTCAAAGCTTCATTGACTAAGGGCAAGTTCACACGTCATTCATCTCATCGCATCCGAAAGTTTGTAGCGCCGTTGTATACCCAAATTTGTGTACGCCACAAAAAGTTATTAAAATGTTGACCATCAAATTAATTTTCGCTGAAATTGTTACCAGACGAATTAATTACGTATATCTTTTCAACTTTGGAGTAAAATGTAACTCAGAAAATGGTGCACTTTTCTGCTATTTCTAAGACACAGTAACACATTCGGGCAAGTGGATGAGCTAACGCGTTGATAGGAATGACGTGTGAAGTCGCCTTAATAGTTGAGACACGTTCAAATTCACTCGAAGATAAACGTATAGCAAATCTCAAACGTAAAGTACAGTATATGTTAATGTTCTGTGAACTTTGGCGAAATATCTTCTAAAGCTTATCAGAACCTTTCCTAATTAACATTACCATGACTGCCTAAGTTATAACGAAGCAAGAAATACTTCAGGATGATGATTTCGGGATATCGGTTTTGATTTTATTTAATGTTTCACTGCCCTTCGTAAAATTCGGCTCGACGATTTTATCCCATTACCTTTTTCTTGAAAATTTCAACATCATTTTTCTCATTTCCAACTTAATTGATGCACTAAAAATAGCAGTCTTTAGCTCTTTGAGGACAGGAATGTACAGCGCAAAAGCTTAACCTTTCATAAAGGTTATGAATTTCATCGGGCGATCGACATGATGGCGGCAGAAGATCATTAGGGTGAGCGCCCTCAGAGGAGGCCGAACCGACCTCAACAATGGCTAATTTAACCAGACAAGAGCCAGCTTACGACCCCAAATTAAACATTAAATACCTCCATTAAAACTGCACTTACCGCAGAAGCTGACATGAAATATGAGGGCGGCTGGTCTACACTGGGAAAAGTGTAGTTCCGAAACTAACGCGTACTGCTGCGCAGCGACGGGAAGTGCCTGTCTTGGTGTGCTCACGGAGCACAGCTTCAACAATTTTTTTTTTCTGCGTGTAGCTAGTAACTTTCGTCCATAGCATGGGAACGAGAAAAAAAATACATCCATTGTGTTCAATTACATGCATCTATATTTCAGGGAGAAATTACTGGAAATGTTACCATAGAAATTTTTTACTTTTACCGCACGGTAGTTTAAAAGAAAATAAATAAAATAACTTCCCTTTAATGTTATGGCTCACGAATCTCTATCATCTGACGGAACAAAGTAACTGATATGTATGGAAAATTATTATGTGGATAGGAATGAACATATTATAAATGTGGGTAATAGATATGATGTGAGGTTTTCGCATAAGTATTAAGAAAAAAGAATCTCATTCAATTGCTACGATATCAATTGTAAGAGCATATTCTATAAAGGAATTGAATCTGGATTCAAGCTGTGAACTTGTGAGTTTGACGACATGATTAGTACTAGAAATTGCACAGAATAAAAAAAAAAAATCTGCAACGTGTTGTTCAAGCACAGACTACAGGAAAACTCTGCACAGCTTCTAACTTTCAAAGTATTGTCCAAATTTTGTGAACGTCATTCGTTTACAATACTAAAGATCCAAGACAACAAATCGATAAAAGGAGTATAGTTGTTAGTCTGTTTCCACTGTTCTAGATAATGTGTACAGTGGACTAACACTCGGGCAATATAGCAGAAAATGAGTCACTGTTGTTGTAAACATGCAACGTTTCAAGTATGATACCCCCAAATTCTTATCTAAGTCAGCAGAGTCCATAATTTATTTCAGTTTCAGTTTATTGTTTCAAAATCACAGAACAACAGATCAAAACGGTTATGTAATACACAAAAAAATAGAAACAAGCCCCTAAAAAGCTACAGCTGCTTATTGGGCACACAGCATTCACTAGTCTCTGTAACGACGTAGACAAAAATCTCTATACTGACACCTAAAACCTCTGTGTGACATAGGTTGTATCAAACATTCAGGAAGATCATTAAAAGCCCCGCACGCACTGAAATACAGCAAACTGTTTTTCTATCTCAAGCCTAATCGTAGGTAAACGAAATCGGGTACATCTTATGTCATAATGACGATCAACTTGCAAAACACCAAAATGGCTCTCAAAAATGCAGTCTCACCTAATATTGCCATACGCAAAAACCTAATCAAAAAATATCGATAGATATCATCAAATTTTAAGACATTTAGATCCAAGTACATGGTATTAGTGGAGACCAAGGGTACATTGTCTTGATCTCGCTTTACTCGCAATATAATCCTAAAAATATCGTTCATTAATGTTTTGATTGGTTTGAGAATTTTTTCACTAGCTCCACCCCATATTATAATTGCATAAGAGAGGTGATAGTAAAACAACGAATAGTATAGAGTTAGTAAACCTTCCTGAGGCAAGTATTTTGATATTGAATAAATAACACGTTTCGCTTTGCTCAATTTGTTACAGAGACTGGACACGTGCTGATTGAACTTCAGTTTCTCATCAATAATAACACCAAGGTATTTGAAGGACCTTACCCACTCCAGTTCAGTCCTGTTAAAGTATACATTAGACAATTTATCAACTTTTGCAGAAGAGAATAGCATAACTTTCGTTTTATCTGTGTTTCGCGTTAATTTATTCACCTCGAGCTTCTCAGAAAGATAGTTGATTAATTTTTACAGTTTTTGTAACGCTAACGGTAGTGACTTATCATTACTATAAAAAACAGCATCATCAGCAAATAGTAAAGACCTAACACAATCAATAAATGAAATGTCATTAATGTAAATATTGAAGAGTAAAGGGCCAAGAACCGAACCTTGTGGCACACCTATGTTAACAATTCTTTTAAACGACTGACATTCATCAATAACTACGTACTGTTGACGTTGGTGTACGTAACTTGCAAGCAGATCATTAGCGTGGTCTCTCATTACCTCCGCCAAGGAGGTTATGTTTTCGTCGTGTTTGTCTCTTTGTTAATCTGTTTGTCTGTCTCTCTGTCTGTCAGTCTGTCACCAAGATAACTTAAAAAGTTATGAACCGACTTGGATGAAATTTACAGGGATTGTTAGGTATGTTAGAAGGAACAGATGATTAACTTTTGGTGAAGATATGTCCATCCATTTGTTTGTTTGTTTGTCTGCGTCATTTTTCTCGATGCCATAACTCAAAAAGTTATGGATGGATTTTGATGAAATTAACATGAGTTGTTNATGAGTTGTTAGGTATATAACAAAGAGTAGATGACCAAATTTTGGTAATGGTCCGTTTGTTCGTTCGTTCGTTTGTCACTGTTTTTAATTTTATGCTTGTTAGCACAATAACTAAAAAAATAATGAATGAATCTTTATGAAATTTATAGGATTTGTTAGTAATGGTAAAAGACATAAATGATCAAATATTGGTGCAGATCGGTTAGTTCTTTTGTATGTTTGACTCATATTTGTCATACGTTTGTTAACAGCATAACTCAAAAATTTATGAACGGATCTTCAAAAAAATTGAACAAGCTGTCATTAATATAAAAAGGCTCATTTTTGATTAGATTTTGGAGTTTATGCAAAGAAAATTATGGTTTCAGAGCCAATTTGAATTTTTGCTACCGTTGGCTCAGTTGGCGGAGGTATGCGCTCTCAGAGTGCTCTAGTTGACTTTATTCCATAATGGGACAACTTTCTCAATAAAATTTCGTGACTGACCGTATCAAACGTTTTCTTTAAATCTAAAAATAAACAGACAAATCAAGTCTGGAAAGAATAGATCTCAGCGTCGGCATAATATAGGCAAATAGACTTGCTGAGAGTCCGGAGGCTACAGCTTGTACAAGAATCATTTTTACCGAACGTATACAGCAACCCTATCACGTTCACAATCACTCTTCGCGTTCGTTTCCGAAACATCGTCATTAACTGGGAACATCCGTTGCTAACGGACGAGCATCCCCTGAAGAGCTACTTTTGACGGTGCCGCACGGAATTAGCAGCTCGAGTGGGCAGATGATGAAGAGCGATCACAATGTCAGAGGAAGAAAAGAAAAGTCGAGGGAAGAAACACGCCCAGAATCCTGCAAATGAAGAGCTCGCGAGAGGCCAGAGATGCCGACGCTCAACTGACCCCCCGAGAAGCGTTGTGTCGTGCAAGCAGCGGTCTAAAAAACCGATGACAATAGACTGCTAATGGAGGCACAATAGCGTGCCTATTATGCTCCGGCTAGGAACAATGGGCCATGTGAAGCTGTTTCTAAGATGCAGCGTCAAAAATGCCAAACATGAATTCTGTCTCTGGGAATGGAATGAATCTGGAAGGGAGCTTTCAATAGAAGGCATCTCGGAGAGAAGTGGACTGCACAAGAGGGAAAAGCGGCCAAGAAACGGGCTCTCCAGATTGACATGGTAATTTTTTCCCAAACAACAGAAGACAATCACACCGAGAGGAGATATCCTGGGAGTCTTAGGTAGTTGCGTCGGACGCGTTATCAGTATAATTGCGATGTAAAGGAACGAAAAGCGTCCAATATCAATCCAAAATTTATGGTGACGCAGAAATCATTCAAGTATGTCTATAATTTTACCAATAACATGTTACTTCGTGGTAACAAAATTTATTGCGGCCAAAGCTAAGCATAGATCTATTTTGAAATTCAGTTCGTGTGAAACAAAGTCCCTGAATAAAACAGTGGGCTATGTTTCGTTTTCTTATTGTTTGTCAATATTACAGAGCACAAACAAAAATAAAAGCTTTTGCCTATCTATATACACACAACAATGGTATCTACTTGCAAAACGAAAAATAAAGAAAATGAACAAAAAATTATGGCTATCATTTAGTTGTAAAAAAAGAAGTGGAATATAGAGTAAAATCATTTTTGGTGTTTAATTTTATAGAAAAAAAAAAAAGGAAAACTCTTCTAAAACCAATTTAAATATTTTATTTTTACTGAAAAAATGAAAGTTATATAGAAAAATAGATGGTGGTCTTTCCTTTTCGCCAAAAATAAAGGAAACTGTACAAAAACTCAGGGCTGATTTTTAATCAAGAATAAAAAAACTTGTCACCAATAAACGCAATGCGATAAACGGGTGATAAATGCAAAGGAGAACAATCTTTGACAAAAATGGAGCATTTTCAACAAAATTTCAGGTACAAAACCACATCACTCCATGGCAAAGACAGACAACAGCAGCTTGTGCTGGCTACAACTGGCGGTTGGGGTACAAAAAACAGAAGCAGTCGAAGTGAGAACGAATTTCTCATGAGGTTGTTTAGGTCGAAATACGGTCCACGTTAGGAGGTGAGCACGTCCAGGGCAGCCGCCGGGACAGCTAAAAGGGCTCCTCAGTGCCGACGAAATCTCTTAAGAGAACAGAGAGCTTCATCTTAGCTAACAGAGGAACAAAGGACAGGCAGACCGATGGGTTCGCTTGATCAGGCCTGAAGCAGTGGATTGATCGGGACAAGGTTTTTACTTTTTGGTTGCAAAGCGTATCGGCTAAACTGTTTTAGTAGTTCTGGGTTAGCTTTTATTTTAATTAAGATATACATCTACTTCTGTTACATATGTTCTTCCCCAAGGAACTAAAAACAGGGAAGTCGATATACTCAAATTGTACAGATACTACCCAGACTTAGCTAATCTAGGATATCAGGCGTTAAATGATAGCACCCCATGAATGATTTCTACCTGCTAATTTGTTTTTCATTGCACCACAGTAGTTTCATTCAATGAAAACATCCCTCCAGCCCTCCAGACAAAGGCGGCGAAACAAAGACAACTTTCGTTCCATACTCTTGAAATTACAGTCAACAGCCAGTAGAGAACCGTAAAAAATAGCAACAGAAAATATAAATATAACAAATAAAGACGGAAACATATATATACCAGTACTGAATTTCCTCAGGAAGGGATGGTGGCCGTCATCAGTGATACTCAAAGATACTCAAATAGAGTAACAACCTATGACCCTCTCCACCTCCCCCCCCCCCAAATAAATAAACAAACAAACTAAATATCCATTGACATTTTCACTAAGCTAATATTTTGCAACTGAGTCCAAATCTAGCCTATGAAATAACGATGTGCTGTAAAAAAAATCGTTTTATTATATTTAGGAAGAACAAAGGCATTGATCTTCAGATATTAACCCTGGAAAACACCCAAATGCGGAAGAGGAAGGCAGAATTAACTGCACGAGTATGACAAAGCAGAGTCCAAGAAGAGCAGCACAACCCGGGCCAGACTTCATTTACCTCATATATTTGCAGCTCATTTGCCAGGACCGGCATCCTCCCCACAAACTCATTATCTTGTGTCATTTTTGACACAATTCCGTCAGGCCTCCCCGTCGCTGGCCTCCTCAACCTCTCCGAGTTTCATTTAAAAGAATCTTCCCTCCGTGCTCGCGAGACGAAGTTAAGGTGAACTTGCTCACTTACATTCTTTGCATAGGCATCTTCTTCATTAGGGGTAACATTGCTTCAGATATTAAGCAGAGCTCAATTGTGAAAATAACTTATAATCTGATGAAGTAAATGCAATACAGCACAGTAAGATATATTTTCGAAACAAAGATATCTATTCAGAATTTTTAAGGCACTGAAGAATAAAAATTCGTGAGCTTCTGTTTAGCAATAGGAATTGTGTCGTTAGTACGCACGTGCAGTAATGCAATGGAGAATCTGGAAGGCAGTCAGGAGCTTCCCAGTAGTGGCTTTAACTGTATCATCTGGAAGCATCCGTCGTGCCAGGTTGTAACGAAAGGCTTCGCCGTCCTATAATTCCAAGTTTAAGTGCATTGCTGATCAAATTGTAGCTACATTCCACTGTAGGGCAGACTATTATTCGCCATTACAACTGCTTGATGGTAGTATCGATTTAACGCTGCGTGTAAGAACACAAATAAAACTTTAGCATTTTCTGACGCTATAAAATAACCTCGTGCGGGATGAATTTTTTAAAAAATTCAATAGTTTATTTAAAGTCTGAAAGATTCACACTGTCCCAGTATGCTATTTAAGCTCTACATCATCTTAAGACTTCGTTTGACGACGAACGCTTTCGCTTGCGCGTTCAAGGGCTGAGAAGAGAAAGAAACATGAATTGTAAATAAATTGTGGTTTATCAGTCCACAGCAATCGAAACACTCGATTGAGGCACACCAAGATTGATGAATGCAATGCTCGCTTCAAAATGTCCATTACAACTGGCATAATGTCCCAGGAAGAGGCCAGAAGTTTCGTTAGAACCTGATGATATGCACCATATTACAGTAAGCATGCACAAAACTGTACTATATATATTGTAATCAGCAGCACTCGTTTAATAGAATGACCAGACGTGGTATCATCTGAGAGCGTGAACGGAAGACCAATCCCATTGTGGCGCCAAGGCCTACGTCGGTGAGACGCTTTATCTCTACAAAGGTAATCCCATTTCACATAGAAGCCTGCTCGATGTTGCTAAGAATATGTTAATTATTATCGAACTGCTTAACAAGATAGAATATTTACAGTAAACACTTTACATCGCAGCGTGAAAAAGACAAATATTATTTTTCAGTTCAGTTACCGTTTCCACGCTTTATCAAAGCATACATATCGCACAGAAGACGTGGTACGAGAGTATCGACATTTCCTACCTGTTGTAGTTCTGTTTTCACACCGCCGATAACCCGCCAAAAGCAGCAAAACGGATCAAATCTATAGATACAAAAAATATTGTTCCTTCCAAATAATATAAATTATATTTAGCATTCTTAGCCAGTAAGAAAGCCAACAACATCGTAACTATCATGTAAGTTCGAAAAGGGGTGACACAAATATGTCGCAGGTATACTTCTTTTCCTCAATGGTTGTTCGGTGCCAGTATGGCGACAATTAACATTAGAAAGGTTTTTAAAAAGTCAGTTTCTCGTCAGTTTCTAAGCCATAAGAGTTGCATGACGAACTTTACCACACTGCAGCAAAAAACTACCAAATAAAGAGAACCTAAAGCCTCGAATCGTTTTCCCGAACCGAACGGACTATCCCTGCACTTCTTCTTTTTTTGCTTCTGCTCCTCCGCCTCCCCATCTTCTGTAATCTTTTGCAAGTCACTTAATCAAGGGCAAGCCGGCGGCCAGACGGGAGTTAGAGCGCCTTCAGCCTGTGTACCGACACGGTAGTGAACAGAGGCGCTTCACCGAGTTCTGCCGTCGAGTTTTAGATGCATCCGAGGAAATTTCTCGATTGGAAATGTCCGTTACTGCTATCAACACACATATGTACAAAAGTAGCAATTTTCTTTATTTGCTGCATTTTAGTCTGCATACCGACATGGCTAATAGCAGATTTCGCCAAACATAGTTTCACGCTCAATTTTTGGACGCTCCAGCTGAAAAATATCAATTTAAAGGGTTCATCGCTCCCGTCAAAACATAAGTTGGTAACTCTTTCTAGCTATCAGGCATATTTCAGTGAAGCTTATTATTTTACTATTAACCCCCACTCAAATCCAGTATTTTTGTTGACATAATTAAGTAAAATATGACATTCTAAGACTTTTTCATGAATAACGTTTTCGTCGGGAATGCTTAGTTTTCTAAATATTTGACTTTGAAGTTCCCATTGTTTTTCTATGAGAAAATATAACCGGCGTTATGATACGCTTGCTAGCGACCTCATAGGAACCTAAACTAACCAAGGTTAGGTATGTTAAGAGGAACGGACCATAAACTTTTGGAGAAGATCTGTTTAGCCATTTTTTTTGTCTGCCTTTTATTTTTTAATAACTAAACTCAAAAAGTTATGGACGGATTCTTATAAAATTTACATGAATTGTTAGAAATGTTACTAGGAGCAAAGAACCAAATTTTTGTATTGATCTGTTAGTTTGTCTCTATTCTCGTTTATATGCTTGTCACTAGCATAACTGAAAAAGTTATGAACGGATCTTCCTCAAATTTGAAATGTTAAAAGACACAAGTGATGAACTTTTAGCGTTGATACTGTCGTCTGCGCGCTTGACTAATATTTGTCAAAATGTTTGTCTGATCATAACTCAAAAAGTGACGGACAGATATTCGTCAAACTTGTAGGAATTATTAAAAATGTTAAAACGCACAAATTACCTGATTTTAATGATTATCTGTTGTGCCGTTTAATTAATTGTGTGTTTTACTGATGCTTGTCATAATTCTTGTCAGAATATAACTCAAAAAGTGATGGACGGATATTCATGAATCTCGCAGGATATGTCAAAAATGTTTAAGGGCACAAATGACCAAATTTTGGGACGATCGGTTTGCTCGTTTCTGTGTTTAACTACGTGTTTATCTCAGTGTTTGTCAGAATTAAAAAAATTACGGACGGATCATGAAGAAAATTAGAGAAATTGTTATAAATGTCATGAGGCACACACGACCAGATTTTGGTGATTATAAGAAATAAAACCTTGTGTCCGGACCAATTCGATTTTTTTATTGTCAACACTGCATTTGCTTGGCGGAGGTATGCACTCGCCGAGTGCTCTAGATATGATATAAGTTAGGTATTGAGTAAATCGATAGAAACGTGTAAGCCGAGGACGATGGAGTTCCAACACAGGATCAATGCTTAGGAACAGTAAAACGCGAAAGAAGAGGCAGAACAGAACAAAACATAATCAGTAGCAGTATGAAAATGGTAAGCAAAATAGGCACGAAAAAATAGACTTACCGACGGCTAAGCCGGGGAAAATTTAACCAATAGGATAAGCGTATCGATTAATTTACAGTAACTCTACAATGGCCTACGATCAATCCTGCGCCTCTTTAGGAAGAGAAATACATATAAGCACCTTTTTTTCTGACGCATGACGTCAGGAGACGATCCACGTCCAAGGTTCGGACAAAATACCAGTAACTTAATTTGTCTTGAAATATCATATCTTGCTTTCATGATGGAGAGCTATAAGTCTCTTAACACATTATCGTTGATGTAAATGCTAAACTATTGAACACATACAAATGTATTAATATAGTCATGGAAAGCACTCACCTTTGCCTATCATCATTTAATAAAAAATGACTACAAATAACAAGAAGCGGGACACAAGTGATCTTTTTTCCAGCTAATAAAGGAAGTGGGGTTGTCCACATATATTCCCTCACAAACGCTCCCTTTGTGCACCGAATATCATAAGCAGAATTCATGTCATCTTTTACAACTATGGGGAATATTACTCTTAAAGCAATAATAATGTTGAGCCACGGAGCCCCCCAGCTCTAGCAACGGGGCAAAATTTTTGAAAGCGTCCTCTTTATCAATGCAAGTGTCAACGGTAATTGGAGATCTGTATTGAGATTTGTTGACATCGGCTGAAGAAGATTGAATATTTAAATGGGAATTCCACAGCATGAATATATGAAAGATTACCTGATTCAATTAACTGCGACAACACTTTGGAAATAAATTCATCAAAATAACGGAATGGAAGCAGCTGGAGGAGTTCAGGATTAGCTTCTGAAGCTATCAGCGACACGGCAGGAGCCAAGCGTTGAGCAAACGATACGGATAAGCCCATTATATCCTCTATGTCAATTGTTCTTTTGTATGAATACCTGATGACAAGGGAGTGTATAATGAAGAATCTATGACTGATACCTCAAGTATAAGAATAGTATACGATCGTCTTATCTTTGAGGGTCGGGAGTTGTAGTTTCATATTAATACTTTGCATGTGATCTATCGAGCCAAATCAACAATATAATAAATATTTTAAAAAGTACGCGAACACAACTTAGCATGGTGTTTTGAAAACAAAAAATCTTTGGAATGATTACAGAATGAACATCATGATATTATCATTGCTATAAAATGTTTTAAAAAACAAGTAAAAGATAGTAAATAGAAGATAGTTTTCCGTTGCTGTGATACCGTACATAATTAAGCATTATCAATCACAGAGGATTAAATGTGCACCCCGCATCCACTAGGTAATTTTCAAAGGGTAAACGAATATCTGTTTATTCATTATGCATCAAATGCTTTGACTGAGCTTAAGTTACCTTAACGCAAAACTGACATGTATACATTTTTCGTATAAATGCTGTTATACTTCATAGATAGACAAAAAGACAATTTCATTTATATGAATTACATAACTACGGCAAACTTTACAACCCTCAAGTAGTGATTTCGCGTCTTTGGAAGGAAAACATGATTTTCAATATTGTATTTAACATTGTTGAACAAGGGCAGATTTGCTGAATTTCTACTATAAGGGATGACGCAGTGAGGCATTATGTGTACGAAGGGCTACCGGAGTTTTATATTTACATAGAGCCGAAAAAAACAGTTTAATTTTAGTTTATAAATAGACAAGTCAAAACCACGTCAAAGAACGACAGAAAAGAACTCGACCAGATTTGGTCTTGATTACGTTATGACGACTATTCGATGCACTGGTTTCTGTAACAAGAATTCGGTCACAACAGCAACATTTAGAACGCAAGTCTTGCAAACCTGAACATCGCAACAGCAGTTCACAATAAGAGAAGTCTTTCGGTTAGAGGAAAAGCAACGTAATATCGTTTAGCCAGGCACCTCAACACTGTTACCACCCGTCTTAAAATCAGCTTAAACAAGTCTTAATTAACTCTGACAAGCTTTTGTCGGGATCAAGAAATGTCGGAGGAAATGAAATGATTTGATCGGAGGAAGATTTTCTCGAGCGCTCGGAAGGGGAGGCAATTGTACAGAGAATGCTGACATGTATGCGCTGGATTAACTCTAATCTATTCATGAAGACGCTTGTTCCTAAGTTTTCATTATCATGGAAAGATAAAAATCTCGCAACATATCAGATATAAACCCCAGTATGTTAGTTAATTATTTGAATTTTATTGACTTGCGGAGTGATATGTTCGTAATGTTTTCGTAATGAGGTAAATCTGCATAAAAAACGCACAGAGAAGACGAGCTCTGGACGGACGGTTCGATCCACATGCAGTGCCTGGAACCTGAGTTCCAATCTTTACTTGGATTAGTTACATTAATAACGCATTAGGTGCGTATAGGCTTTAGTAGAGGCGTATCTTCTCTACTGGTTATTTTAGATAGGCTGACAGATTCTCATCTGATAAAAACTGGATCTATTGACGTAAATCGTAAGAAAATGTATTTTAGTTCAACTATGGTAGAGGAAACACCATTCAGTTCTTTCAACTACATCAACAGCGGGAAAAAATGAATGCATAAAAATGAATCCCCAATACGAGAATAAAAGAATGAGCGAAGGGAGACGATGCAGGCTCCATAGAAGTGCAGAAAAACAATAACCAGTATCAAAAATGCAATCACAGCAGGAAGAAATACAAATATTTTTATTTGGTCTGAAGAAAGAATGAAAAAACCGGTAGAAGAGAAGACCTCTAAAGGATGATAGGAGGGAAAGTACAAGTACAATTCATGTCTAACGTAAGCAAAATAGAAATAACTCCCAACGTAAATAAAAACACTAGTACTGCTGAACTTAATTATAACCGATTATGTATTAAAATTATATTTTCGATAATAAAAATGATGGAGATAGACGATGTGGTTGATGCTACTGCATTAAATTTCACTTCGAAGGGCTGAAGAAAAAAGATTTATTTCAATTTAATGGGCAAAATGGATAGTAAAGTAAATATAAATATAATGACTCCGAATTTAAGCACCCAATCTATTTTATTAAACGTAGAAAGAATAATGTATTTTGTATATGTTTTTTTTTTGCACTTTCAGACTGCAGGAAGGTGAAATTCAAAAGGGAAGAAGACCCAGAAGGAGTGCATCAGAAGTACTGCAAGACAAAAGCAAGCCGCACCAAAAAATACCTACAAGATACAGAGAACTACTGACATACCCAAAAACAACACAATGCAGACCAGTCAAGCCAAAGAACAATAGAGCAGCCGAGTGAAAAGGATCCAACGGGAGCCCTAACAACCTCGGCGGCGGGATAGCGTTACGGACGGACCGGCTCCAGCGCGGATTTAGCCAAGTATAGAGACGGTGTCGCCTTGCACGCACCGGTGCACGGGTTCTCTTGGAGCTTTTTTTGTGGAACATCAGGCGGTATTAGCACCGCTGATCGACACGTCTGGAGCATTGCTCTACAAGCAGTGCAGTGTGGCACATGACTTTGTTTTGTGGAACATCAGGCGGTATTAGCACCGCTGATCG
>LQNS02278159.1:4709611-4728370 GCA_001587735.2 Parhyale hawaiensis | reverse complement strand
CACGTCTGGAGCATTGCTCTACAAGCAGTGCAGTGTGGCACATGACTTTGTTTTGTGGAACATCAGGCGGTATTAGCACCGCGGACCAAGTGAGTGATGCCAGTCTCTCCGGAAGTGTAGATATTGGTCATCCAAAGAGAAAAAATATAGGAGAAACATGGAATCCAATTGGAGAGGCCTTCCTACGACGGATTTACGCGTATGGGTTGAGCAAGTAAAAGTAAGGCCAGAAGAAGCAAAACAGAACACAGCATCATTAGTAAGGGCATTGGAAAGGAAGGAAGCAAATTGCGCAGCGGAGAGAAATATGGGCTGCGACTTGTCCTCTTAAAGCAGCTACAAAGAAGAAGTTGAATTTACGTCATTTTTAGTGAGCGGGTTCATCAACGATTTTATACCGAAGTAAAAATCCAGCCTAGCAAATGAGATAAAGCTATAGAGGACGAACGTACCAAGACACAATCAGTCACGAACGAATGGTTTTTCACAAGGAGTTCATCACGAAAATATTTTTCTGAGGGGTTTCATTTTTTATCGTTCGTACCGGCAATAAAGATTCTTGAAGTACAAACGGTGTTCGGGGAACTGCGGTTTATGCCTAAACAAGAACAACTATATGAAATAACCTTTTATTGTCTCTATAGCTCTTTACTTTGAACGAAAAAACAAATACGCGTATACGAAATACAGCATTTCTGACTGGGTTAGAAATTTTGGAAGTTTGGCATACTACAAATGTGATAAATATTGATACGTGCACTGTAGTTGTTAATGGTTTAATAAGAAATGAGCGAACGAATACACACTGTAAAAGGCGATACAGAAGAAGGGAATGTTCGTCAAAAGTACTACTAAAAGAAAACATTATCTAGGAAAAACAATAATAATTTAATTAAGCAAACAGCCCTTTATGAATCAGCAACGTAAATTATTACTACCCAAAGAGTATGTTCTGCATGGACTTCAGCTATTTCTATTGAGAAATTTATATTTATCCCAAAAGTTCCCATTTTATTGTCTCCATGTATAAAACTGCACGGAGAGTACCTACCAAAGTAACCACCATATACAGGAGCACGGAAAATCATAGCAATATCGGTCAATGCACTGGAAGGAAGGGAACGGGCCAGAACGTTACCGCGCTCGCGTCAGAAGGAGGTGGAGATCGTTCACCCCTGGAATCAACAGAGCGATATGAAACGTTACCGGTTCACCATCACGTGGAGACAGCTAATGCCGAACTGTCCTTCCAGAACAGCGTCGTTCATGCGAAGTGGAGAAGCTGTGGACTACGCACAGACCGATGCAAGGCCAGGAAGCTCAAAGCATGTCGTAGCGTGTGCACGGTGCAGTTGAGGGAACGAATACATTTAGGACATTTTCGTAGATTCTTCATTGAATTTCATAACTTAGACCCTTTCACATATTTGCTTGTACACACCTGCAGGCTTAAATAGTTTGCGAGTAACACTTAGGTCAGGATCAATGTAACGAAGAGTCAACATCTAAGCGGCTACGACGATAGGTACTTGTTGATGAAACTGCACATTATTCGCGCTATTAACTTACGACCGTAGACCACACTATAAATTGACAGGACACTGGCCCTCAAGGCAGATTTCGGTCCCGCAATTGGGCCTGACTGCACGGTGCCGCACACGGATTTTTATGTGTTCTCCCATTACTGTATCATACTCTATTTAGCTATTTAACTTAATGTTATACATGCATTTCGCACATACAACATTTCAATGTGTTAGCCTTAACATTCAAATGTATCGAAGCATTCTTTGTATTATGCGAGTTCATGTTTGGGAGTATGTAGCCGCCGTCTTCAGGTCAGAAGCTTTCAGATAAAGAACTTAAGGTAATTTACCGGCGGACTTCCGACTCAATTTAGGCGGAAGTTGCCGGCCTTCCAAATGACTGATATTTAAAGCGCTTGTGCTATCAAGCGTCAGCTTATACGGTACTTAGCCTTACTGTACCAACATTGTCTACTGTATTCTGCTTGTAGCACTTATTCAGAAGTAGACCTTGTACTTTGCTGTCTGCATCTATCAAGTAGCATGCTTGCTACTTATTATTGGATCATATCTTCTAGGTCTTGTATAATAAGATGTAAATAAACAAAAAGATCTTGACGACATTCCTTCACCATACAGCACTGTATGTAGCCTGATTACTTATTCTGCATTGAAGTTCTCTCTCACAACCAAGTACGGTGACGAACTCAGCTAGAACTCACGCACGCGCACAACTTGAATATATTACACTTAATTTTTTTATATTCAGCAATCACTAGTAAACCTGTACATACTTCTAAAACTTCGATACGTAACAAATTCACAAAAAATATTAAGGTTTGAAGTGTAATTACGTAGAGCAACCGTTAATGACATCCTTTAATATTTGTAGTAAACTTATTTCGTAATAGTGAAATAAACAGTCTCATTTTGTAGAACAGAAGCTTCTCAAATTCGTTGATGCTCGAGTTGTAATGAACCGCCAAGTAAACAGCTGATAACAATGTTAATGAAATTTTTTATGTAGCTATACGGACTAAGCGAGAAAATCAGAACAGACTGCAGAGCTGAAAGGTGAGTTGGAGAAGTTTGCAGCCTTAAAGTGATAGAGCCCGGCCAGCAGTGAAGTGATGAAGTGCTGGCCACCAGCAAGTGCTGTAGTATTGACAGCAGTGACGTAATACAGCATTGACAGCCGTGAAGTGATATTTCATTGACAACCGTGAAGTGATGGAGCTTTGATAGCTGTTGAGTTACATATCATTGGTCGTCCTGAAGTGATGTAATGTAGGCCACTGTGAAGTGATTTAACTCCGGCAACCATGATTCGTTTCAACTTAGGCAACCCAAAAGTGATGCAACATAGGAAACCATGAAGTGATAACGTAGGCAACCATGAAATAGTGTTATATACCTAGGCAGTTATGTGAAATGATATTGCCAACCACGATGTGCAGCTTTATATGGTTCTAATAATGAAGGGTTCTATCTGCCATAAATTGTTATGTTTTAATTTTATTTACCGGCTGTCTTGGTATCTTTATCTCATAGTTAAACATGTATTGTTAGTTAATTGGTAGGTACCAATGTAGTATTACTGTGATTTTAATTAATTTTTTCTACAATACGGGGTTTTCTTAACCTCCCTTTTGCTGCGGCTAATAGGATGAGGTCAACCGCAAGCTCTGCATACATCAGTTTCTGAGGTTTTTGCTTCAAATGCGTCATTACAAAAAACTATATTGAATGTGATATTACAGTACATTATGTGTAGTATCTATGAGTCAATTTTTCCCTATAAAATTTCATTATTCCTAGAAATTCTGATGAATTTTCAATTATTCTTGGTGTCCGAAGGTATGATACATGTCGCCCACTGAAGATATATGATTGTAAATTTAGATTCCCTGCTCTGCAATACATTCCATACGTTACGACGCAGAAATTAATCTTTGTTTGAGATCTTTGTGGTTTTTGAACTCATTTTATTAATAACATACGTAAATCGGCCTCCAAGCCCAATTGCGAGAGGCCCGATTTCAGTGTCCAGTCCATGCATGGTGTGATCTATGGTACGACATAACATTCTTTGAGTTTCCAAGGCCGAGTTGGTAGCCATGTGGTACCGCGGTTGTGGTTGGCTACTAATGTGGAGCAACCTTACGGTTCCAGGCCAGAAAACTTGCAGTTCTTTCACGTTAATGGTACAGAAGTTTAATGTTTTGATTATTGCCTGTTACCTGGTACCCATTTCAGATAATATTAGAGTCCTTTGTTTTATGGCGGCATTTTCACCGGCGACACTGATTGCTCACCATTATTTGAGCACGACAACGTTTAGCTGTGAGTACAACAGCTTTGTAATGAGCCTGGAAAGTTCTCTATCATGGTCAGTCATGGATTCATTACAGCATCACATTTTATTCGCGGCAGACTTCGTTCTAAATCAACACTCAAGTAATCGCAATCGGTCATGGAAAGAACTGCGCCAGTTGTTTTAACCGTTAGTTTTCTCGGAAGATGCCGAATAGTGGCAGTGCAGGGATGGCTAGTGCCGTGTGTATGCTTGGGAGTTGAGTCATATTAGCACAAGAGGACCTTTAGTTTATAGTGAATTCTGTGGTTAAGTATGCGGTGTATGGTGCTACTATTAACAGTGAATATTGTGTGAGACGCTACAAACAGTGAATATGGTTCAGGATGCTACTAATAACAATGCTTAACTTCTGTTCAGGCAAGTTAAATTATTTCGTTGCACAGATTTATTATGGTGATACAGCTCAATCATTACTTTAGTAAAATGAATGGTGCAATTGCGAAGATGGTGTACCCTGCTATTCAATAGCGTTTTTATTAAAATGAACGTTTTTTGTTACGTAAGTGGTTTCTGATGATACTGTTCAACCTCGAATCTTTATTGTAAGCTGAATTTCGTCGTTGTAGTGTTGGCTTAGAATGATACTGCTGACAACTTCAATTAATCTTTTTTGTTGCGAAGAAGGTGCATGTGGAAAATTTTTAATCACGACTGATGAAGGTTGAATTTTTTTTAAAGATGTGAAGGATTTTTTGCCATTAACTGTCGCGACAAATTCTATCGTGAAACATCTTCTGTATATTAGTCGAGATATTTTCACTAGGCAAGAGGCTGGTAAGGCAAACAGTCTCCACACATTATCATCCGTTGACTGAGTTAATAGTCTCGGCAACGCCATGAGTAGGACAGAGAGCTACAGTCAGACATCAGTACCTAACTCGGAATAAAATTTCATGATAGAAAAAAAAATCCTGTAGAAAAAGAAAGCGACTGAAGTATACCCACCAATTGCCTCGTAAGTCACGAATTTATTGCATTAAATGTTCATTTACAACCGTCGTGGCGATCAAATGATCTACCAGGAGCTTAAGATATCCCATGCATTCTCGTATTGAAGGTAAACCACAGTAAGAGGAAATATTGAGTTGTTGTTGTCACCATACCATCTGTGTTACGTACATTTTAATTTCAAGACACAAACTGTATTGAATGTAACTTTTAAAAATATAATTTTGGGAGTAAAGGGTTAACTAGATTTGTTCAAGTGCTACATCCTGAAACAGACGTAAACCAAGAATAATTTTGCTGACTTTCACACTTTCCAAGCCACAATACCTAATCAAGGAAACGTCGAATTTTTTTTTTACGTACGAGATGTAACAAGTAGTGAAGGCACAAATATGCCCGTAACCATTTACGGTGTCGAGTGTTATATCAACAATTCATATACCAAGGATATTATACCACTATATCAACACCTTTATGACACAGATACGTAAACGAGCTGTTTTGAGCTGAATTACGGTAGTGATGCACGCCTTAGCCCAGGTTTTCAAAGACATAGACGCAAATGGTACGGAAAGTTGGGGCAATTAATTATGTCTAAGAGTTCGCTACAAGCAATCACACATTTGTCTTTGGCACGGCTCTATAAAACAGTAATATTTTTAGTATTTTTATATTGAAAATTAAAGTAACAATTATTACAGATGCATAGTTCTCTGTAAAGTAAAAATTATAGTATTAATGACACGGTGCGATATGGGGTCCTTGACGTTTCGGGAGTTTTATCCCATTTTCAAAGGCCTAATAAATTCTTGAGGATATCTAACAATAAAAATTCTTTTATATTGAAAATGGGATAAAACTCCCGAAACGTCAAGGACCCCATATCGCACCGTGTCATTCGCCCTCTAGGTCCCACAACGCTAGCACCACCACATTTTAGGTCCTCTTAAATCTAAAAGAATTTTAAGATATCCTCAAGAATTTATTAGGCCTTTGAAAATGGGATAAAACTCCCGAAACGTCAAGGACCCCATATCGCACCGTGTCATTCGCCCTCTAGGTCCCACAACGCTAGCACCACCACATTTTAGGTCCTCTTAAATATAAAAGAATTTTTATAGTATTAATATATATTGTAGCCAAAAACATCCGATACCTTCTGAAAAAATATAAACTTGTCGGAAAAGCATAGATTTTATCATAATTTACTACAATTTGATAGTAAATTTATTGGAACGAAATGTGGCAACTGTGAATTTTGAAATACATAAATTTTATGCTTCAGTCCCACCAATGATTTTACAGAGCAATAACGGATCTAACCAATTTGCTTTAATAATATTTAATTGGAAATACACATCATTAGGGCTGAAGAATTGTTGTCAGTATCTCTAAATTACATAGATTATTTCTGGACCACATTAAAAATAAACTTTTTGGGGAGATAACTATAGCTCAGTTTCCAGGCTCAAAGTGGAGCTAAGATTATTGTAGGATGCAATGACACTTGAATACTTCATATTCTGCTCTGAAACATGCCTGGGAAACTCAGAAAAATAGTTGAGAATAAAGGCGAACAGGCAAAATTTTAATACATTTTCTTTTTTCGAAAAAAAGTATTAACTATAACTGCAATTTTCTTTTTCCAAATATTAGATAGGTCTAAGCCATTTTTGGCGACACTGTACTTGACTAGTGTCCCATTCCAACTGGTAGAATGCCTCTCTTTAAAGGAAAGGATCCATAGATACCTAGCATCCGCAACTTGTAGTAGAAGTAGTTCACCGCATCGCTAAAACCAAGCATAGGCACGGTTTCCAAGGTGTGATAGTTTGAATACAAACATCCCAAACTACGCCCTCTTTGAAAAGGCAGCAGCAGTAGCAGTTTTAAATCACTAATTCAGGTCCCTGAACAAACGAGCTGAAGAAGACAAAATAGCCGTTCGAAGAGGCATAGAAATACGACTTATTTATTAGGTTAGAGCCCGCGGGAGCAGAGTGTAAGAAGGGAGACAGAGTCGCAGTGTTAGGAAGGATGTACGAGAGAAAAATACGAGATTGATGGCTGCGGTCGATGGTTCCCTTGGCGCTGGGTTACTGGCGGCGCTGTTACAGAAAAGTACGGCCAACACTGGGAAATTTACGGACAAGTGAAAAATGAGCGCCAAATTGAAAGGAAATTAGAGACCAAGTAATAAAAGGCAGCTCAAACAGGTTAATGGGCCTGCTTTGTTGACTCTCTTTTCAGTATCTTTTTTTTCTGTTGCTTGAACACCTGCGACTCAGCGCTGCGTGTCGTTGCAATTACTGAAAAGGACGCCAAGGAGAGTGTCGTTACATTGCGAAATGAACTAGAGTCGCTGACATCTTTGTATTATTATTGTCATGTTAGTTTCAGGCGCTGCTGCTCCAGCCACACAGAGACGTTCCAAGATTAGATTAGATAGCTGACAGTAAACTGGACTAACGGGCCCATTCCCAGTGAGCAGCCGGGACTTACGCTCCGGCCCTCTATGAGCTATTGCCATTATGTCAAAATCATTTAGACACCCATGGATGAAAAACAAATTTCAGCCAAGTTGTTAATCGTGGAAGTACGATTAATCGCTAAATGATTCACGGGGGCCCGGGAACGATAAGTTAGTTGAGGCATGAAAGATAATGGATTAGGGTGGTCTTTAAAGATTTGGCCGTTAAAAGTTGGTTAGTGGTGAACGAGGAGTTCGTAGCTGAGGAGGTTATTGCTCTTAGGTTTTATCAATACGATTTTGAACGCGTTGACTATCTCTCCACTGACAACTTCGGAGGGGAGTCTATTACAATTGTTCACTGTGAAGTATGGGAAAAACTGCTGGCATAGAGCAGTTCTGCGGTGTCTATGTTCGAGTTTTTGGCCGTAGTTTTGGAGGCGATCATCAACGTCTCGGCCAATAAAGGAAGAAGGATGTACATCACATACAGAAGACGTGGAACACGTGCATGGGAACAGTAACTCAGCAAAGAAGAGGAAGAACAGAACAAAGCACCGTTAGTAGGTGACTGAAAGCGAAAGGATACATAGTAGGCACAAAATAAAATTTATTGATAGGTATGGCTAGCAATAATATGGCAATACAGGCAAGTGTGATGAAATATTCAATTTGTCTTGAATTTCGATAACACAGTGCAGCAACCGAAACGGAGAACGCTCCTTAATCCTGCGTACTATGCTGTATTTGCGCTGTTAGACACAAAGATATCTTGCTCCTACTCTATATCTGCATGCATTAGAATATATTCTTAGCGCAATATTTTCCATTTTTAGTAAGTACTATTTCAAGTTCAGGTAGTTCAAATTTTAGTAGAAAAAACTTGAAGCGGTCACAAGTTTGCAAAACAATGTATTGTTAAATAAAATGGGCTCTTTTCCCACTGCATTGGTAAGATGTAACTTCTTAGCGGATGATACGTCAGTGAAATCGTAAGCATATGAAGATCGTACACAATACCTATATGCAACAACTGTCGAATTAGGAAATGTAATATGCATTTCAGGGAAGATAAGCACATTCGTATGGCGCCATATACTTTCTGATAAAGTGAACTAAGCCACTAGACAACATCTGAATGCGAACGACGTCGAGTAAAAACTGTTTTTGTTTACGTTGCCATTCAGTAGGTAGTTTAAAGCAGAAAGCAGGAGGGTATCTGCAAGTGTCCACAACGTCGTATGCCATACAGTTTTATGAAGGTGACCAGTCTATAGAAGTAGTGTTTAGACCCCCTGCAGCTTAAGAGGGAGCGTGGCTATAGCGGGAAAAGCGTGTACATCTGTGTTTCCACATCTGACTATCCGGATGATGATAAACGCCTTAACGGATGTGTCTGCTCTGACAGACTCAATCTAACCTGCCATTATTTTAAACATAAATCTGAATGGGATTTGGACCACGTACAGCATGAGAGTTTGCGTGCCTGTTTTTTTTCGTTTCACTGTTCGGGTGATGGTGCGTACTCTAACGGACCGTGTGTGTCCGGGCGGACTCTATGTACTCACCACGGTTTTCATGGACCTAGCCAATCTAGAACTCAGCAACCTTCACTGAGTTTGCAAAACACGCACCTACAACGGAATACCACGGCGCAATGTGGATGAAGAAAGGCATCACAAACCTAGCAACAGCAGAGGCGTGTTTACGAACAGAGCACGTGCCGTTGCGACTGCAGCACATTGTACACTTGATGAAGCACGGCACAATCAAGCAGCAAAGATCGAGAGTGTTGCGTGCTTTTCCCATGGATACATTAATATTCTCCACAGTTTGTTATCACTATTAGCATTATTATGCAATAATGTTTAGGTATTCTTCATTAGTACAATTAATCAGATAAAAGAGAGGAAAAAACAAAGGACATTTAGTAAAATAAGGAAAACGGGTAATCTAATCACGGGTATGAACCGACACTAGCTTAATGTACAGCTAGTCAGTACAGAAGTGAAAGAACAAAACAACAATCTTCAGTAGCAGTAGATAAAGGAATGATGCACAGTGGGCACGAAAAGATGTAAAACTATAAAATTAATGTGTTGGTAACCTATGACGTCCCTTAAGGGTTGGACTCCTTATTTACATTTCTTCACTGACACATGCGCTACAACACGTCATCCAAATTTCGTGTTAAATAATTAACGACCTAAGAAGTGTCTACTCAATCGGAAAATTGCTAGCTGTATTTTAACGAAATTTTCACCGAGCGTTGGAAACCGCTTTATGCGTGGTGTCTTATTAAAAGCCGCGACGCTTCGAAGAAGAACGCACCTGTGCTCACTTGCTCAGGTTAGATAACGTTCCACTGTCTCAATTTATTAGCGAGATGTAATAAAAAACTATAAAAACACACTACTATTGCTATCATTTGAGCATAAAAGACGTTGTGGCGCTTGTTCTTCCACAGTGTTATTCTGACAAGATTTTACTTACTTGCCTAACTTTTGGCAGGAATTTGCATCAGCCGTCATCAAGGAACAGACGCACATTCTTTGGAGCTGTATACAAAATAGGAGTCCATACCACGGGAGAGAATTATAATAAATAGGAATCATGAACTTAAAATAAAAGCAACAATCAAAGAGGCGAGGAAACAAGACATGAAAACAATTTCAGTAGTCTATGAGATTATAGGTGGTAGCCACTGCCGTGCATTTACAGTATTTGCCTGTTGATCCCATATGACCATCAGTACTATATAATAACTAGTGGTCCGTGCCGTCATTATAGATGACGGCAAAAAATTAACACTACCCCAAAACCCCCGCCGTCTTTTGGGCTTCCTCATTTTTCCCCTATCTAATACTGAAGAAAACGATTCCAAGGTACCCAACCTTTTTTTTTTCGCCTTTTGAAATCTGAATTTTCTCCTATCTTATCAGTTGTATTTTTCCCCTATCTTATACTGAAGAAAAAGATTGCAAGGTACCCCATTTTTTTTTACATTTTGAAATCTGAACTTTCTCCTATCTTATTCCCATAGAGCGTGACAGGAAAGATATAAATAAATATATAAATAAATAAATAAATAAATAAATAAATAAAAACACGACGTGAATTATTATATAGTACTGATTCACGTCGTGTTTTTATTTATTTATTTATTTATTTATATATTTATATTTTTCCTGTCACGCCATGTAGGAATAAGATAGGAGAAAATTCAGATTTCAAACTGTAAAAAAAAAAGTGGGGAACCTTGCAATCTTTTTCTTCAATATTAGATAGGGGAAAAATAGAACTAATAAGATAGGAGAAAATTCAGATTTCAAAATGTAAAAAAAGTGAGGTACCTTGGAATCTTTTTCTTCAGTATTAGATAGGGGAAAAATGAGGAAGTCCAAAAGACGGCGGGGGTTTTGGTGAAGTGTTAATTTTTTGCCGTCATTTATAATGACGGCACGGGCCACTAGTTGTACAAATAAAATGCATCATCTACCAGACGAGGTTACCAGTATTGCATTTCTTATGATAGTGTCGCATTACCAAAAGTAAAAGAATAGGTAGCTTAAGTAGCGGCAATGTTCATAATTTAAATATAACTCTTGCTCCCTCCGCAAATTGCTTACATATTCTCCGATATCCATTTTGAAATATCTTCCAGATTTAGCAAGGTAACAGGAACACAAACCCTAGTAAATAAGCTAGAAAATAATATAAACAAGTAAATGTCGCTCAAAAATGATACGATAACTGTGGATTGCGAGGGATTCGCTAACTTTTTGGAAAAATACTTGTAACTTGGATATATCGCTTATCCATGGAAAGTATCATTGTCTGAATATCCTCGTTCATTTTTATCCATGGAAAGTATCATTGTCTGAATATCCTCGTTCATTTTTATCCATGGAAAGTATCACTGTCTGGATATCCTCGTGCATTCTACCGAATTCGTAATTTCATAACACCCCAAGCGTTTTTAACTGTTCGAGTGCGGATCGTGCGTCAGTCACTTCCTCTTTCGAGTTCACGAAAGCCCAAGTGCTGCTCCACCTCCGTAGTTCTAGGCTCTGAAGGCGAAGGTACTTTATGTTAACGTTATGCTGCTGGTGTGCTACGGCTCTGAACTCGTTTTTAGCTTTTTCACCAAGGGTAGCAAGAGCTACATACGTAAAATTTTTTTTTTTTTAAATTGTCATTAATGTTACTTGCTACCCATTTCAGATAATATTAGAGTCCTTTGTTTTGTGGCGGCATTTTCGCCGGCGACACTAGATTGCTCACCATTATTTGAGCACGACATCGTGTAGTTGTGAGTACAACAGCTTTGTAATGAGCCTGGAAAGTTCTCTATCATAGTCAGTCATGGGTTCTTTACAGCATCACATTTTATTCGCGGCAGACCTCGTTCTAAATCAACACTCAAGTAATCGCAATCGGGCCTGTGACTTACCCTGGACAGAACTGCGCCAGATGTTTTAACAGTTTGGCGACATTTTCCTATTTTTCCGGCATTTTTGAGGGTCGAAATGTTATCTGTAAATTCAAAAACAGCAGCGAATTTCTGTGTAATGCTCAAGAGACTCATTTACGACCCGTAATACACGACAAGTTTATTCCGGCCAGTAGTTTTTCGATAAAATGGAAAATGATTGGCTTTTATTAATTTGGCAAGTGGTTTTTGTACGCAGAATACATTAAGTTACCGGAACTGAAATACAGTAACTAGAAATATCTAGGGGGTTGAAGAACATACGGTAAAGTTCTTTGTGCTAAATGTAATACAGTGAACTCGTTCATGGACTTACAGAACTAATATTAAAGTTAAAGCTCTTTACTTCAAATTAACTGTGAAGATTCGGACTAACTTGAAGTTACAGTATTTTGGTTCAAATTTATCATGAAGTTTCCGAGCAAAATTGAATTTAAACAATCATAGCTTTCGGTACATATGCTCGCAAACGAATGTTTTGTAAAAATTATGCTTGAGAAATTGCCAGCAAGCAATTTTGCCACACAAAATATGTCTCGTTTATTTTGCCCTTACACGTGTACGTGAGGAGTTGGACACGGTTACCGTGCCTCGCAAAGGAGACGCAATCATTTGTTTCGCCAGCACGTCCCTCATAAAGTCATCGTAGGGTAGGAACGTGAACCAATTTGATGGAAGGGCAGCATAGCTCGACACTAATTCTTTTGAAAATCAACGTAGAGAGAATTCATTTCGAAATTCCCGATCTACTGACCTCAGTAGATCATATCTTGAAATTGAAGCAGTAACACGTTTTGAACACGCATAGAAAACCGTATAAGAGTAGTGTCATTAGCGCTCAAGGTCAATATACCATTGTGAAATGCTTGTCGTAACGAACGATTTTGAAGGAATTCAGAGGAAATCTAAAGAACAAGTTTCGCAACCAGTCGCTATAATAGAAGAGAACCAAAACTTCACATTTTTAAAATCATTATTTTTCCAGTTTCACAACTGTCAGCTTCTATCTATAAGGAGGTATGGCTGATCGGTTGATACTTCTTCATATATAGAAGACTTCATCACCATCTACCCACTCCTGCAGGCAGAACCGAGTAACTACAAATGTAACAAAAGTGATGGCTCACCAGATCGTTAGTAATAAACGTACGCGAATTTTTTACTATGTCAGCAAACGCAATCACCATAAAAATTGAGAAAACACTGCATTTGGCTCATATTTGTAAAAAAAACTTCTGAGGAAATTGACGAATTAGTAAGAAGAAATGCCCAGTAGATAGAAAATTTCACCAATAAATATATAAATGCTCTCCTGCCGTGAGTGTTCATCAAAGAAATAGCAAAGACTCGTCATAAGGAAGGCTCAAAGTCATCATTGGATCTCGTCGCATACGGCGACGCCCTGACAGTGATTGAAGCAAAACTTGCTTTGATCGCGACCAACGTGCGGCGTTCAGGCGCCTTTGACTTAAAGGATTGGCAGCGGGGATCAAACGGCGCTTGAACGAAACGAAAGATACAATGCAAGTCTATTCAATTGAAATCGTTTGGACTACAGTTTTTTAATTGAAGTAACTTCCATTAGTTCATGGAGAACAGGGCATCTCTTCGTACGAGCGCATGGTGTAAATATTGTTAGATGCATGGCCACGAGCTTCACAATGCTTGGCGCAGTTAGTGAGATAGGACAGTTAAGTTTGATAGGGAGTTGAATTTTAATAATAACACTGAAAAACCTACTCAGGGCTTGACCAATATCCTAATGTCGGTGAGTTTAAAGGAGAACGTAACTCTAATTTTTTTTCAAAACCATAGTGTAAGGGAAACCAAAATTTGCATTTCTAATAGGTTTCCGAGTTTCTGCAGCTCCCAATATTATAGCACAAAGTAAAGCATATATACACACCGGGTGATTCTGAATTCTTTGAACAAAATAAAAGTATACGTTCTTTACAATAAAATTAGCATATTTTACTCTAACGATGCATGTCCGAAAATGTCTAATTTAAAAGTTACGTTGAATTAAAGTTTGGAACTGCGATTCAGTTAACCGACAGCCTACTGCACTGTACAGCAAAGATAAAGTTGCTCACCGGCCATTAGTTTACATTGAACACTCTACTCTGCAGCGTACCTAATTGCAGACGATAATGATTCAACTACCAAATAGTGAATTAGCAGATATGCACCTGTTTTACTAGGCCTCTGTTTCCTGTAGCCACTTCATAAACTTTAACTTAACGAAACTTTTAAATTAGACATTTTTGGACATGCATCGACAGAATTAAATATGTGTATTTTATTGCAAAGAACCTATAATTTTATTTTGTTCAAAGAATTCGGAATCACCTGGTATATTTAAAAATGGATCGTTCGCTCGTTTTTTACAATGAAACAAGGTTATCAAAGCTTTACAATATGTAGATGTTTAAAAGATGTGGAGGTCAAGCAAGGATTTTCTGGGTTGCTCGATGGTATAGAGCAAATGAGTCAAACAGAAGCGAATTGATCTGGCTGTAGATATACAGTTTATTACGTAACTAAAATATTTTTAATCACTTTTGGTAGGAAAACACGCAGCAGCAGAGAATAAAAGGTGGTGTGTAGCTGCGTTAAACTTATGGAAACACTTATCATTCAGTAATTATTAACATAGTGTGCAGTACTGTATAAAGTGAGCACTAGAAATGCTTCATGTTAACTCAGTGACAGGAACTTGAATAACAGAGTGCATATTGTGTGAAAAGAGGTTAATACTAATAACAGTGCTTCCACTGGTACATGATTCCGAGAAAAGGATATTATTGCTCCCAAGTTTGATTCTATGAACACGGTATTTTTCTCGAGACATAAATAAGGTGCTACTTTTCCGACTTCGACGGCATAATCAAAATACACTACAGGGGAAAGAGCCCAGTAGACGGTACTTTATAGAGACCCAGTAAAGCAGTCACTTGCATGTCGGTAAAAAAACGAAGACGCAAAAAAAAAAAAATGAACGTTGCATTACTGCAGGAATGAGCTAACAGCAGTAGTACGGCTTACTTACCGCTAGCGTACAGGCGAACTGATAGTAAACACGCACGACGTGACTTGCTACAACAGCGAGGTAGAAGACACTTAAATTTTCCAAAGCTTGCATCTGAAGCTCTTACGCTGAACCAAGTCGAATATCTGCAAGAAATATGCTTCAGCATCTCCCGTTCTCGCTGGCTTGTTGCAATTTTTCAAAAATCATCACCTAAGAAGGTAAATACGAACTTATACAGTTTGAGATGACGTTGCGCAGTCTCATCCCAACGGACGAATATAAGGGTTAGCTGTAGGTATGGCAAAAAGAACCGGTGCCATATGAGGTTGCTATAAGCGAAGATAAAACCAACTCGACCTCGCACCCCAGCTGGGGTGCTGCACAATTATGTATGCCCTCTGGCCCCCGAGGAGTACGCGGCTTCAGTCAACCACAGATTATCGGAACTAGGGCATCATAGATCGAAGGCTCCACTACAATAATTTTTTGGTTAGGGTCACTTCTCCGCAATAGCATCTGAACGCCAGAATGCTGACTTAGCAAGCCAAGCAACACAAGAACTCACTTGTCTACCACACAGACTCGAACTCCCGGACTCTGCGTCTGAATGTCTCACACTGTAACATCCTGTCACTACAAGGATCAAAAAGCACAGTAACAGCTTCGCATGACGTCAGACGTAAATTATCCTCGCGCTGCAGGACGACGGCATTACAAATTTGTAAGGCGTAAATGATTCTCGTGTTACAAAGTGACTACAACGTCTACAAATTCGCATGGCGTCAGACGTAAATAATCTTCGCATTTTACGGTAACTACATTATCCACAACTTGGCATTGCGTCAGGCGTAATTAATTCTTGCGTTACAAGGTAACGACAACTTCTTCAAATTCGCATGGAGTCAGACGTAAATAGTCTTCGCGTTACGAGGGACTAGAACATGCGCAACTTCGCACAGCGCAAAGAATTCTCGCATTACGGGGCGAACAAAGGAAGGCGGAGGACGAGGGCGTCTCCAGGTTTAAGATCCCCACACTAAAAGAAAAGTCGTACGATGCGCCAAAGAGTCCCGCACGAGGTACGTCTATGACCATAAGCAGGCACCCAGTGATCCTCAAGAGAACTGCTGGCATAGAGAAGACACGGCGTCTCCGGGTTACCTTATAAGGGTTGCTTGGGCTCGACCTCCTATCCAGCCAAGCAGTGTTTGGCGTCATAACGCTTCCTACGCTGGCATCTAGCTCTTTGAATGCCTTTAAGGAAAAAAATGTAATGACATATTCGAAAGCGAGCTCACCAGTTTCAAAGTGATAATTATTTTTTTTTTTACACAGATGAACTTGCCCGAAACAGGTCAACACAAAGTGAGAGCTTATCGTGTGACTGAACACTTTCTACCTAAAGTATTGAGGACTTATCAACAATAAGAATATACAAGCATACACCGATTCAAGCGATACTGTCAGACGACTATGGCCAGATTTCAGAGAAAAGTATGTAGATGAATATCCACGCTATAATCGACACTATATACTCGTGAATTGTAAATAAAATGTAAAAACTTTTTAAAATTATTTTTTCTCCTAGGTTTACCACCGCACCCACTATAAAGGGTGATCTAAACAGTGAGGTCCCCGTGTGCAAGCAACCAATGAGTATGTAGTGTCTTCAGTCGGCCGAGTGCACTACTACTGGCAGGAAATAAGGTGCGAAGCATCTCTAAGTGACGAGAAAAGAAAGGAGGAGACGACAGAAGTAGAAACACCCGTGCGGATAGTGTGGGATCCCTTCCGTGCCCCCACACCCCCTCGGAAGCAGATAGGAGTCCCATGGGTCGTTGATAAACAATCGGCGGCTCACCTCACAGAGCAGAAAGGGAAGGGCAGAAAGCTTACCTTATCCTATAAACTAACCTTGTCAGCAGGAACTGCAGTCAACCGCAACGTCCCCTGCGGAGAAAGCACTCGGGATAACCCCTGGGTTAGCGAGGCCTGTATATATTCTGACAGGGATAGCCCTGGTCTGAATATACCCCCGAGAGCTAATTAAAAAACCCTAATATGTTGGTACTACTCTGGACAATAGAGTTTATTTTAACATAAATAGATACCCAGTGGGTAATTATTGGTTATGATAACTAAAAGTGGACAAGAATATACTATAAGAAAACCTCTTATCCTTTCCAAATTGTGTCAGAAAAGGAAAAATGGCAAGGGCTGAGAGGAACATTTAGGTTAACAATTTAGTGCTCTATAAAATAATTATTAAGTTTCTCTTGTCAGGGAAACAAAGCAACTTTATTATACTTTTAAAGCGACAGTAGTGCAGATTGTAGGATATAGCTTTAGACACGTTGGTGCAAAGTAGGGAAAAATATTACGATCGGTCATCACACAAGATAAGTACATGAAAAGAAAAATACTATGTTTTTGCTACAGTCGATAGAGAAATTACAAATTGACTCAAAAATTTAGTGTGAAACTCCAAGTTGATGCAACTTTATATTATTTTTTCTATTACAGAAGTTTGGATTAAACGTTGAGAGAGCGTTCTAGCTCTATAAGAATGCAGTTGAGCATCAAAATCCTTCTTGATCACAATATTGTTTATAAATTTAGTTGAAGGCTGTTTCAAATCTGACAAAAATTGGCTCGGGCAAAGTACACGCATAGCGCAGTATTGCAGAGGCAGTAGCGGGACTTCCAGCACACAATGCAGTCGATTGTGACTCGCCATTTCGACACAAGAGTTAGCTTCTGTACAAAAGTGCCTGGGAGTGGGAGAGTTGGGATTTGTTGCATCATGTTACGGCGAGAGCCCTCCTCTGGCGCTTTGTTTTGGCAGGAGCCTTTGGGGAGAAGTGACATGTTGACAAGGTGTCGAAACTGTGAGAGCCAACGAAGAATCTAAGGAAACTCTGCTCTAAATGCCACAAAGAGGAGTTCTAAATGCATTGGAAGTTTCGTACGGTTACAGTGTGGGTGAGCGGAGAACGATCAGAAGCAAACGGTTAAGCGAGAACGAATACTTTACTTGGAAAACAAAAATTATTTTAACGATCTCTAAGAGCTAAGTTAGGCACTCCAAGGTGAAAGGCGTTAGAAATTGTCTTCTGTGTTAAAAGCAAGGCATCATATAATAGTAAAAAACAGTTTCCTTTGGCATAATTCGCTAAAAACATACTTTAAATTCGTAAAAAATACAGCATGAACTAAAAACGCAGGTAGACGACTACATTGAAATTAATTTGTTGATGAACTTAAACAGCGCAGCGATGCAAATGCTTTTGGAATACCCGGAGAAGCCAAATGAATGCGAGAGATGGTGGCCCACATACCTACATGAGTACCGATACAACTTTTGCTGCCGATACCGATACCTAAGAATCACCGATATTTTGCCGATACCGACAATTTTGTTTTTCCAAAAATAAGCAACATCAGAGCGGAGGCTTAGAAATTAATGTGATTATTATACTGAATATACATTTTTTACTTCAGAACAAAGATACATGATTCATGAATTTTTTGAGAATACTGTACATATGGCAGTCGTAGTTACTACAGTGACTCAAAACCTTTTAGACGCAAAATTGAGTTTCAAACTACGAAAAGGGAAGGAACAAATAGGTTCTGTTGGGTCCACTGTGTTACAGTGTTACAAAGACAGTTTTGGAATCCTTGAAAGATTCCCTACAACAATTACGTTTTATAATTTTTTTTCTTTTTCGTTTTCTATTGACGTGAGATTTTAGATGGGTGACTGAAAGAGTTCAGTCACCCATCTAAAATGTCATGTCAATAGAAAACGAAAAAGAAAAAAATTTATAAAACGTAATTGTTGTAGGGAATCTTTCAAGGATTCCAAAACTGTCTTTGTTTTTATTCTAGCATAAAAACTGAGGCAGTTCTATT
>LQNS02278159.1:4687242-4709370 GCA_001587735.2 Parhyale hawaiensis | reverse complement strand
CCCCCCCCCCCATATTGGGGGGTTCTAGTGCCGCTAGCCCCCTAAAAATTTGGGACGTAATGCCCCCATACCTGAAGACATTTTTTGAGCAAAAAACAGAAAATTGATCATTTTGACCATTTTCGCCGGGACGACCCCCTTAATAGGACCTCCGGTTAAGGCGACCAGCCGCGCAAGCGATCAATTCTACTAAAACTTATCAGCATTCTATTTATACGGATCAATTTACTATTGCTAATTAGCTTAAAATCAAGGTATAAAATATACAAAATGTATTAGTCATTGGGTCAAACTAGTTCACATTAGGAGTAATTTATAACTTAAGAAGGCTAGTGAAGTTTATTTACTAATTTTCGAAAATGTTACTCTTATTACCAACAGGTAGCGCTAGCATTGGTTGTGCTTCGCAAACTCTTCTAGACTTCAATATAAAGAGGGTTGGCCTATTTACTTTCCGTAAATTAGTTTCATCCGTTAAATTACCTCCGTAACTGCAATCACGACAAAAAATGAAAATTAGCCACAAAAAAAGGTGCCGCTTACCCACCAAATTAGCACAGACTCACGTAAAGTTGCTAACTTCACTTTTTATGACCAGCGGGTATAGCGATAAAACTCGAAGGTCTCGATGTTGATGGATTAAAAGGAATCAACTGTAATTAGAACTACAAGAAGCTAAAGCCCGTATGTAACACCCCAGTCATTCTAATCGCATCAGTTTACCGATTACAGTTAATTAAGGAGCTACAGTTGGCAAGTATCCCACAAATTGTTGCTCAAGGGAAATAAGTGTAAGGATCACAGTTAATTTAAGAAAATAGAGCTTGCATGCACCACATAAATCTCTTCCCTCTTGTGAAATCTGTAAAAAAGATCAGCATTAATTAAAGAAGCCATTGCTTACATGTATCGCACGATTCGCTCCCCTCTCACGAGATCAGTAAAAAGATTACAATTAATTAAAGAAGCCATAGCTTACATGTATCGCTCAAATCTCTTGCCTCGCAAAACAAGAGCAAGCATCACAAAAGGTCAGGGCTACTACCGCTCACTGCATCAATTACTTAAGAGCGAAGATGCGAAGCGATGGGCATGCCCAACATCAAGAGTGTCATATTGGCGGCACCGTAGAAAAACGAGTTATTTTTGTAGCGCTCAGCAATGGAGGAAGCGAGATAGCGGCCCTGGCAAGGCAGCACGCCCTATCCCTGTAAGAACTACAGTGAAAGAAACGCGGTGGCAGAGGGAGTACCTTAGAGTACACCGGTGAGACTCACTTCATTACACGGCGTACATCGATTGTTATCTCGCTGATTTTATCCCTTTACAGTCAAGTAGAAAAAATAGTAAGGAAACAAGCGTGTGCCATGAGGAGCAAATAATTGGAAAAGCTCCGTTCAAGGAGTCAAATAAAAATACATTAAACTGCTCGCATGGGAGCAAAACAGAGATGTCAAACGAGAATAGATTTGATGAAATGGCAAAAGAAAACAGGATACGTGAGACGCTAGGTGAGAAGATATACCTGCCAAAAAGATAAGAGGAGCATATGCAAAGCAACGATTCAGATAGGCAGTTCCATGATAAAAAACGGACTATACGAAGTTGGGCAAAGCGCAGATACATAAGAGCAGACGGCAGAGGAGTCCGTGCAGATGACGATTAAAAAATTTAGTTGAGTGAATGTTCCAGGAGTCAGATGGATGTAGGAGATACAGGCACGAAACTCTGGGTGGAATCTGGGCAACTTGGCTAGGCAAATATTCACAGGGATGAGGAATTATGCATCACGGGAGGGTGGGGGGGGGGTGAGGGTGGAGCAGAGACAGAGGGGGAGAGGCACAACACGGCTCACCAAATAAACAATTCACCGGCAGCGATGCCAGTGACTGACACGCGAAGCCAAAAAGAGAGAGAGGAGCGCATCTGAGCTGCAGGAGCGCGGCTTGAAATTTAGAACTGTGTTGGTGAAATGATGCGCAAAGTGCTTATAAAATAACGACTATACGGTACCTTGACTGCATACTGGGGTTCGCTCACTGCTCCGTCTCCTTTACACGAAATGCACTAATTGCAAATGCACTGCACAATGTCGTGCAGTGCGCTAAGTGCAAATATATGGCGCAAGTTGTTTACTGAACATGTAAATGAGCTGTGAATGGAGTTCTTCAAGTACAGGTGTATTTGTATATGCAGTGCTGCCAGTACAAGTGCCTGGGCTATGCCGTTCACGAGGTACTGCCGTGTTACGCATGTAGTTTTCGAAACAGAAGTGCACTATGCAAGCAAATCAATAAGTATACGTAAATGTATTGTTGATGCAGTTCGTGCAGTGGAAATGCATTGCGAAAAGATAATTATTTGCCTTGCACACTGAGGTAACTACCATGTGTAGTCCACGATAAACCAAGTGAGACATGCAGCCAACAGCAGACAGTCGATTGTGATGGGCTTCCAACATGTTCACTCACAACTTCCAGCTACAGTCCATAACCAAAGCGCAAAGTTAATATCAACTCACTTCTCAGATGTTCACGTGCACCGCACAACGCACAGTCCATAACCAAAGCGCAAACATCAACCAACTAACAAAGACCAACGCGTCAATGGAGCTCGCTAGAGCGAAATGCTCGAAAACAGCCGTTTGGAAATTCCAATTCAATTTTGATGAAATCGAACGAGTGATTCCATCGACTAATCGGATGGACGGCAGACCAAATGTCGGTGTTTGTAGACCCTGTGCGACGCAAAGACCGCGGCGGACAGCCGTGATTCAATAAAGTATTAGTTATGGTAGACGACACGCTGAAGGAGTGTAAGATAAAATGTATGAGTGGTAACGTGTAGGTGGTGTGACATAGGCTTATTCCCTTATGTCGAACATATATTTAGAAATAAAGATGCAACACAAAGGAATAAATAATGATATTGTTGGTAATAATTCTTCAAATGTTTCCCAAATATTGTAACTAATATCAAAGCCTATAACACCCAGAAAAAAGGATATACTAAAGAATAGCTCAGCCAGGTAAGAAAATATACTATAGAGGATCCTCTATATATTGTCGAAGATCAACGTATAAGTTAGAAAAAATTAAATAACTAGAGCAGCACTCAGAGAGCGCATACCTCCGCCAAACAAGACAATAATAACGAAACCTCATCTTCTTATCATCACCAAAGTTTCGTCATTTGTGCCTCCCGACATTAACAACCCAGTCGGAAATAACGGTTGTGATTATGGTAGAATATAGGGGTGTGTGAGAGATTAAGGTCGATTATGGATAATAAAACAATATGGTAGATATGTCGACCAAAACATAACGTTGATTTTAGTATATTTAGGTCGATATTGGTGGAGGCAATATTGGTTCATAAGGATTGTCAGAAAACAAATGTCGATGGTAGTACATGGATGTATGAAGACTATGAATGGTAGATGTTAGTACATGGATGTTCGAAGGCTATAAATATGTGGTAAAGCATAACAATGGTAGGTTATCAAAGGATTTCAGCACGTACGATCAGGAGTGAAATTCCTCTCATTATTTGGGGAAGAATATGTATGGGTTGCCATGGATTATAATATAATATGGCTGGAATTCCCAACATAGTCGACCAAAACAACATTGTATGACTATAAGTTCGAATGCTAAACATCTACAAATTCATATAGCACAAAAATTGTCCAAAATTTCAGTGTTTTTCTTTCCTGTCTTCCAAATTTTACTAACGCTTTACCACCTTAGTGTAGTTACCTATCATTCTTATTTATTTGTTGTATCTCTCGTTAAACAGTATTGAACTTTTGATCAAATATAGCCATTTATTTTTATGTTCATTCAGTTTATATCTGTGAAGTTTCATCAACAAATTATTCCCATTAGCTTTATATGAAAACAATGTCAAGTTTCATGATTAATTTAGCCTTACGGCCAAATTTCATCAATCGACTTGTCACTTCCTCTGAACTGTGTAGTATAGTACAGTGCGTTACCTTTGATTATGTACAATGTTTTTTACTTATTTTTAAAGATAAGAGTCAAACATTTAAAATGTGAATAGTAAGTTAGTGCACAGGTATCTTACAACAATAAAGACAACTAGAGAAAAAGAAAACGGAACAATTTCCCACGTTTTGGCAACATTTGCTTATCGCACGGGGTTCCGCTGTTACCCCAGTTTATGCAACATCACTCTCTAGTCAACATGGGTAAAAAATGCGGTTTAAAAAGTGAAGAAAAGATCAAAGTGACCTCGTTATTGGCTGCTGGTAAAACAACACTCGAAATTTCCAAGGAATTACAGCGTGATCACCGAACAATTAAGGCTTATGAAATTGAAGGTAAAGTCAACAGGAAAACTCCGGATAGAGCCTCAACGAGGAAAGTGACTGCTCAGGATATGCGACATTTGAAGGTTTCTATCACTAGAAAACAACTTTCTACAAGTAAGGCGATATTTGAAGATGATGGAGCCCCAATACTAAGCAGAAAGACAAGATGTGAGGTTCTGCAGAAGCAAGGGAAAGTGAAAAAGGCAATTAAACGACCACTTCTAACAAAAACTTATCAAGAATAGAGGGTCAAATGGGCTGAGAACATGAAAATTGATTTCTCCAATGTCATATTTACTGATGAATACAGAGCCACTCTTGATGGTCCATATGGATGGGCGTCTGGATGGGTCCTCCATGACCGACCTCAGCAGACACGGCTTAAGCGTCAACAAGGTGGTGGAGACATAATGTTTTGGGCCGGGATAGTAGGTGACACCCTTATTGGTCCATTTGTAGTGGCAGAAGGAGTTAAACTGAATGCAGAGAGGTACTAGGTACCAGCCTCTTCAAGCCAACTTTATTCCATGGCTTGATGAGCAGACTATTGCACGCAGATCCAAGTTGGTATTTCAGCACGATAACGCTCCCTCACACCGAGCACGGTACACTGCTAACTGGCTAGCGGATGGAGGATTCAAATCAAAAAGCATTATGACCTGGCAAGCGAATAGCCCCGATTTAAATCCCATTGAGAACCTTTGGGCAATGATCAAAAGGAAGGTCTATGAAGGTGGTCGGCAGTTTTCGAGCAAAGTATGCCTGTGGAAAAAAATGCAGTAAAAACAGCTGCAGATTCTATTCCACCATCTGAAATATAAAACTGACAAAGTCTGTTGATTATCGCCTTAAAAAATCATGAAAAATGGAGGTTGCCACGTTCAAAATTAACTTGTTATGTTTACCACTACTGAACACTTATTTCAGTGTTTATTGAATTGTTTTGGTTATAATTTCTTGGTTTTGGACGTTTAATAACAATATTCCTGCTCACTTGTATTTGTTTCCTTTTTATGACGCTTTTATTAGCTTGTTGCATAATCTGAGGCAACAGTAAAAAACTCGTAAATACACGAATTGTATGATAATCTTAACCAATGGCTAAATATTTATTTTACAAGTGCTGTTTGTATTGGCAACATAGCCATATATTTAGTTAATATTAATATTTCAAAGTTCGACACTCATCTTGAATAATTAAGTAAAAAATTCTATTTGCATAATCAAAGGTAACGCACTGTATAAAATTCCGGCTTAGAGTTAAAGAAGTTGTATATAAACGTGTGTTAACTGAACAGACTGGTTCCAGCTCCTGCTCTTTAGCATCATTCAGAAGTTTAGAGCCTTTCCCCATTCTGAGATGCAGGCCTAACACGCACGTATAAATTACCTTTTTTATAAGCAATTAATCATCAGTAACCAAAGCAATCATCCAGTGCATAATAAATTATCAGTTAAAGAAGATAATCTTGGTAGAATATAGTTGTATTATTCGCTGAAAACAATCCATTTTGGTCGTGAATGTTGTCTCTTACGGTACACTATGGCAGCTAGAACCTTAATGGTTGTAACTGAGTATGTATGGTTGGGAATTATAGTTGGCATTATGGTCGAAGGTTGTGACATATCTCTATCATAATGCACCCCATAAATGGTTGAATGTGGAAGATATTTCGATAATAAACAACTAAAGATGTCGACCATAATCACAGTTGTTCTACTATAATCACAACCATTATTTGCGACTGGGAACAGACAGTTCTAGCAATATTCTTGAAGATCCACCCGCAACTTTTTGAGTTATTTTCATAAAAATACTAGGAAAGAAAAGGAAGAAAAACCATGCATTTTTCTCATCTGGAAGCAATGCCCAACGTTTGAGGGGCGCAGCACTCTGAGGTATTCATTCTTAAGCCCGCTGCAGATGATAGTCTTTTGTTCTGTGTTTGCACTTCACAGCGTTCGAATGCGTTACTGTATTTGTGTAAACAACAAATAAGAACGCTACATTCTGAGACGACATTCGCTAAAATTTTATACAGGCACGAGACACTGCATTAGTGACCGGGCTCAGCCAGAGATTAAGTCGGTAAACATTTTATCGGAACTTTTGGTAGACAACAGACGTGTTTGCAAGGACAGTATGAAATATTCGAACGCGGTGAAGTGAAAACATAAGACTATCGTCTGCATTGGGCTTTAAAGCTAACACATAGGAGACAATCTACAGTTGGTTTATAGATCTACCCTAGTGGGCAGTCAGTGCTTCCCAGTTAGATAAAAGTAGCACAATTTTGCTCAGACATGCTGGTTTAACATTTTTTCCTCCTCTACATGACAAAAAATAAATAAATTTAGAATTAAAAAGACAAATTACTGATAGATATACTACACGCATTACAAATTTAACACTTTCATCCCGTTGTGCGCTATACATAGTACACGCTCATGAAATAAATTATGATTATAAAACCATATTTAATCTGATATAGGAATATGTCCTTCGAGACACTTAGTGGAATACGGAGAAAGAGGACGATACTACTTAACTTTTACTTTTTACTTTACTTTTGAATGTTCAAGGAACAAATATCAAGTATGATATTGGGGTCCTAAAGGACTGTGATGCACAAATAAATAATTGCTTATCACGGGTCTCGGAATCGCAGTCAATTTAGAAAATATGGACTAGCAGAGACTTCTGCTATTGGTGAGAGTGTCTGTCGCCTTTTCCATGCAACTTTCAATACAGTTATTAGGACCTCTGGAAGTGCTACTACGCCATTCTGGTGAACTGATTATATTCCATCGCATCCTGTATTGGATTGGGAAGATTATTCCCAAGATGAGCTCCAGAAACAGAGAGCACTCGTTCACCAGTTCTGGTGCAGCACACTTGGAGATGCCCTCGCCGAAGAGATCGTCCACTGATTTCACTGTTGGGAGTAAACCGCACGAACTCGGCATTGTTGGAGCCCCATGTAGTGAACGAAGAACATAATTGGCTTCGTCTAACTTTAATTGCATGTTAACTGGTGGAGAGTGAAGCTCTTTTAACAGTGGACTGGCATAATTATTTTTCTGCTGAGAACAACGTTCACCGCAGAGTTCTGGGCATTTTCTACATTTGATATAAGATATTCAGAAGCCTCTCACCAGATTAAACTACAGTAGTTGAAGTGAGAACAAGCGATTGGATTAGAAGTAGGCGTAATTTCTGATTTAAGAGATGTTTAACTCTGTGGAAAAGGATTAGCACACTGTTCACGGTTCTACATAATTTTTGAATGTGGACGCCAAACGTTAAATATCTATCCATGCTCACCCCAAACGATCTGAGAACATCGAGAGGTGTGATAATAGAGTTATTAAAAGTGATAAAGGACGCAGTTGCTTGTAGAGCTGCGACGTGCCAAATGCACTGCATTGGGTCTCAGCCACGTTAAGCTTAAGACACTTATTATCGTGCCAAATTTTTGGTTTTTGGAAGCGATTTTTCGCTTTATCGTGCATGCCATTCTCCTAAGAACGGAATTGCGATTTGGGCATCATCAGCACATGAGTACATGGAGAATTTCTGTGCAATCAAGCTGTTCCAAGGGGATGTCATTGACGAATAATCATACAAACACACACACGGCGGAACCTATCATCACCAAAATTTGGTCTCGTGTGGCTTTGAACATTTCTAACAATTCCTATATATTTCGTGAAGATCCGTTCATAACTGTTGAGTTATGTTAAAAGAAAAAAAAAAACAGGTAGACAAACAAAGAAACTAACGGTTGGCCGGATCTTCACCAAAAGCTAACCATTGTGTTCCTTCCAAACATACCTAATATTCCACGTAAATTTCATAACGATTCGTCTATGACGTTTTCTGTTATCTTGGTGATAGACAGATAAACAAACGATCAGACAAACTCCGAAAAAAATATAACATCCTGGGTGGAGGTAATTATGAACTAGAGAACTCTCTGGGCAATGCTAACGAAAAATTAAAATTAATTCTGGCACTGGGATTTTCTCATTACCACCAGTAAAATTTAGTCATTTGTGTTTTTTATAATTTCTAACAGTTCCTACAAATTGCATGAATATCCGTTCACCCTTTTTTTAGATTATTTCTACAAAAATTTTGACAAATACTAGTCAACGCTCAAACGAACTAACCGATCATCACCAAAATTTATTCATTTCTGTCTTTTAACATTTTTAACAATTTCCGCAAATTTCATAAAGATCCGTTAATAATTTTTAGGGTTAAGCTGCTGCCAAACATAAATTAAATATATAGACAAACAAACGGAGAAAGAGATCATCACAAAAATTTGGCAATTTTTTCTTTGTAGAACCCCAACAATTTTTGAAAATTTCATAAAGATTCGTCAATAACTTTTGAGTTATGCAATTAAGAAAAAATAGAGAAACAAACAAACAAACAAACAAACGGTAGAACGGATCTTCACCAGAAGCTAATCACCTGTTCCCCTTAACATACCAAACAATCCCTGTAAATTTTTTAAAGATCCGTAAATAAGTTTTCTGGTCATCTTGGCGGGAGGTAATTATGAAACATGTTGTCCATCAGAGGCGAAGGAAAGAAAGGCGGGAAGGAAGGAATAGGAAATTTCTCCTTCTCCGTGGAGCTGGAGTTCTCAGTTCTCAAGTTAATGAGAATGTTGTGTACAAGCATGATAATTAGAGCCAAAATATGAAAACGGCATTCTATAAACCCAATTAATTCTTTAATTCTCTATGTTTAAGAGCTAACAGTTATTGTACTACGTAGATTCATATATTTTACATAAAAGTTTATCGTACTGCTGTCCGGAACTGAAAATCTATCAGCATAATCAGCTTAATAAATATCATAGAAAATAGTGACAATCCAGTTCTGCAGGTATTGTAGATTATCGGATGTTATAAACATCGTGAAAAGAGTTAAGTCGGTTTGTGAAATATTGCGCAGTTGTTCCACGAATTGCATGGCAGGGCTTCAGATCGTCGGAGTCACGAAAATCGACATAATATTGAAAATGGCAAAAAATGCTTCACGTAGCTACGAGCTAAACAAATTGCAACACAGATTAACACAAACCGTAGAAATCGAGTATATACTGAAACATGAAGAAGAATCTTCACGTACTTGTTCAACGTACTGCATTCAGACAGTCCAGCTTACCGGAAGTAAGGGAAATTGAAAAAAAAAGTAATAAAATTTATGAACGACTCGTCATGATCTCTCTGAACGAACTGCATTCAGAGATGCAGCTCCTCGGAAGTCATGAGAACTGAAAACATGCTGAAATCTGTGAAAGACACTTTACGTACCTGTTCAATGAACTGTACTCCGACATTGCAGCTCATGGAGGGCTATAGAAATTGCAATAAAACTGAAATCTGTGAGAGACGCTTCACGTACCTGTTCAACGAACTGCATTACAGGCACAGTGGATGAGGAGAGCATCGGAGTGAGGGAGGTAGGCAACGGAGCCGCAGTTGCCGCAATGTGGGAGAAGGATTGAGGTTGATGGACAGCGGCAGCAGCAGCGGCGGCGGCGGCAGCAGCAGGGGTGGCGGCAGGGATAACAGAATACGGAGATGAAACGTACGGTTGGGTCGGGAAGGTGGCAGGAGCAGGGATAGAAGGGAAGGCGGCAGCAGAAGGATGGAGTGCAGAAAAGAAAGTGGGAGCACCGCAGTACACTTCAGACAGCGGTCTCTTCATCACGAGGCGAGGAAGTCACCCAACACAGAGGTATAGGTGCAAGATCACTAAGTAACTACCGTTATAAGAAGGGAATGGATAGGTTCAAGGACAGAAGTCTTCCAGAAGTAAACCAAGGTGCACGGGAGCGAGGACAGTCTTGAAAGTTTCCACAGGAATTGCAAGACAAGAGAAGTAACGTTTATCAGAAGATGTTACAAACTGGTTGAGAACAACGGAAAGAAGCACTCACTTTATCGAATGTATAGGATGATGCTTTGTGGTCACTTGAGGAATTTACTGTTGCAATCGGAGGGCGAAGACTCAGTGCAAAGGATATATATCCAATTCTCGCTAGAATAAACACGGTGCCGCACTCTGCACTGCACTGGCATTCACTGATTTTGTTTTTATCTTCAAAACATATCAGATCGAGATTCTTTTATTTGTTCTTCGAAAGACAAGAGAAGCAAACTATAAAATAAACAATATTTTTTAACATAAAGACTGGAACAGCATATTCTAGAGAAATATCTGAAAGAAGAAAACATGTATATTAATGCATACCTACAATTAATAATTTCTCAAGCTCGTAAGGCTTCCTATAACCATGCCAATAAATATTCTGAGGGCAGAAATATTCACGATCATATCACAAGGAAAAGAAATCAAGCTGATCTCAGTCAGTTATTTGCTCTTGCGCAACTCTGATTCCTAAGAACAATTTCAATAATATTTAAAGTAAGAAAATTTTGGGAATTTGCTTCCAGGTCTACACGAGTGAATGACAGTAAGATGAGCATAGAAATACTAACAGTGACACCATTCTCTAAGTGTATTTTGCAATTAAGTGGATCAAGCTAGGCAAACAGGAAAGTGACTTCCTTAATGATAAGAGCTTGGTGTGGGTTGGCAACTTCCCACTCGCAGAGAATGCATCTGAAAATGTTTAATTTCGCAATTGCGCTGGAGCCCTGCTAACCCTTTTGTGCTTAGTGTACATCTTTCTGGAAGTGACAAATAGTACCTACTATTCCTACGAAAAGTGATGCTTAATTTAGGCGTTAATAGGATGAGTGCGGGCGGAAATCATAGTTACACAATCTCCCTCCCCCCCCCNCGTTCATAGGTGTTGACGGATCTTCAAAAACCTATGATAAAAATTGACTGAGCGGAACATTGAAAATCTATAAGAAAATTTCCAGTTTGCGGCACGTTCTAAACCTAACAGAAAATTTTGGATTGCAATAAAAATTCACTGAGATAAACTTCCGCAATCATGATTGAAATTCCATATGAATTAACTGATATAAAGGAAAGTTGCTTCAAAAATTTCCTAAAGTAGCCGATTGTAGTAGGAGTCATAGTAACATGGCTACAAATGCCTCGGTTTCCGGGTATATGTCAGGCCGGAAGTTTGGCAATAAATTTATATTTCGGCATTTCTGCTGGTAGAATTTCTCGTTAGGAAAGAACTCAGATGAGCTCTACAACGGCGAGACCACACCACAAAGTCGCGTTCACAACCTGACGCGAAGCTGCTCAACTCGCGTCCACGTGGTTTCGATATACAGTTAAAGTCGGTAGAATAAATATAGTAGCATGGATGACATGCGAGCTCTGCATCCTGGCATGAGATCGCATAGTGTGGCCTTGGCAGAAGTCTCAAATTTGGCCGATGTTCAACTACTGACAAGGAAACAAGGCGCGAAGCATCTGAAAGAGACGGAAGAAGAAAATAAATCAAGAAGACACAAGGGAGAGACACACGTCGGATGGCCCCTCTCGGGGCCCCAACACGTGAGCTGGTGAGACCCTTGAGATACAGTAGGTCGCTTGCCACCATTGGCGCTCCACACTTCCTTAACTTGATACGCTAACCTTATGAACAGGAACTGCGGCCCGATGCAATAACCTCTGCGGTAAAGCACTCAGATTGCTTGTTGGGGCGCGATGCCTACAGGGAGTATGACAAGGAAAGGTTCCGCCAGAATATACCGCAGAGGGGAAAAGTCGCTCGTAACTGACAGATGCAGAATCTCGAGTAAAAAATTAGCAACCCACCAGAAAAAAAACTAAGTAATATTTAGTAAACGATGAAGCTTGCATTTGCTAATATCTCCTTAAAAACTGAAGCAGTCATTGTCATTTAACTTTACAAGAGTGGCTGCCCCATTATGGGTAGATTGTATAGGTACTCTTGATTGGTACATTTAACTACCTTTGCTTCTTGCTGGTGTAGCAAATTAATTTGGTTTATCTGTGAAAGAGTATAAAATAAGCTACAGTAGCTGAACTAATATAACTTAGAAGCTTAGCATACAAAGGGAATCATAGAGATGTGGTACTGCTGCCAAGTTGCCAGCTACCTTATAACTATGCTTTCATAATCAGAGCGTGGATGAAGCCGCCTTATTTACTCCATACTATCACAACGTAGGTAGACGAAGTTGCCTTATTTTCGCCGTCCAATCAGAGCTTGAATGAAGCTACCTTTTCTGCAAGCGACCAAAAAAGATATGTGTATGTATATACACAACCACATCCGAGGTAGGAGGTGCCAACTGAGAAGAGCAGCTCATAAAGTTATCGCACAGCCGCGCAAGATGCCATGAGGAGCAATTTGCAACTGACATGAGTTTATCATTGGAGACGGGCGCACTCGCCATGGCTTTATCAGAGGCCAACAGAAATAAACTTCTGACAGTGTCAGTCGGGCGCGCTCCTGGGGGGCAGAATTTCAAAGTTTACTTCGGGTCGCGTGCATTGGAACAGAGCTTACAGTTTGTTCCGACTTCACGTGTTGTACGCACGTCACTATCCCAAATCAGCATCAAACGCAATAATTGTTTCAAGAAGTGAGTTTTAAAATTGAATAGCAGCGGCGATAGAAGTGCTACGCAGCAGATAGCAGTCGCAGAGCAGTTCTACAAAAGCGTTTGACAGTAAAAATTATGTAACGAAAAGTTTTTTAAGTATAGACGATACCGGATGGGCTAGTGTTCTTCTTCCGAAAAATTAAGGCTTTACCACGATATAGCGGAGATTATTAGCTAAAAGAAAAAAAAATAAGATAAATGGCAGCCATGATACCGCTGGTAGCCTGTCTGGTTTCATACAAACAGCGATGCATAAAAAAAAAATTAAAACACAAATTTAAGTTGTTTACAGGCGTAGAAATGTACGCATAATGAGCAGTACAAGTGCATCGTACCTCAGCAATCAGTCGCGCGTGCTCAATTTTACGTGAATGACGCAAAACATAAAAAATTGAATTAACGAAAGTAGGAATTTATTATGTTGATATTTCTGTTTTCTGCAAAAGATTTTCTCCGTAGCTGAGAGACATCGAACAAAAAGTAAAAACTCTCCAAACTCTAGTTTCAATGTTGCTAATACTAAAAAATTAAAAAAGGAAAAAATATAGACTAGCGACAATGGAAACAATATAATGATATGTAGGTAAAGTATCATTCCACAATGATTTCAAGCAACAGGACGCTATATCAGTAGGTGTGTAAAAATAAACAAAACCTAAGATGCGACGACGAGCCGGTTACAGTTCCATGTCACGTACTGAATATAATTGTTCTAAGGCTAATATACGGTCAAGTTTTGCTATTTTATATCATTGCCTGGAAAAACAAAAGCTGAAGAATTGGAAATATGCAAAACGGGTTACAGAAGCAAACTTATAGTAATTTTACAGGGTAATGTCTCTGATTATGGCAATAATGAAAACTATAAGAAGCAAAAAAAAAAAAGATTGCACCGTTAAATAATTCCCGCACACGTGACAATAAACAGTAGGTGAATTATCAACGAAGTGCACATTTCTGCACAGATGTATTTTCCCTATTTAACTGCTTTCGGTATGAATGAATGCCTTAACTTTCAATTTTAAAGAACCAAGCAACGCGAAATCCATGAGCAGAGGCAGTGTTCAACAATCTATTACAGGTTCACTCAAGCATAAAAAATATAAAAAAACCTATTCTGTGACTAAAAAAATATGAAGTATAGGATTTCGGCGTATGGGTAATAATATGGAAAATATCAATAGCATATTAGCTAATTGTATTCTGTCGAGTTGGCTATGATATTCTTATCATCTTCAAAGACAACTCACACAGTATAAATTAGCTTAAGCATTTGAGTAACTCCTACTTAGAAATAAATTAGTTGTTTATGAGGAGAATTCAGAGGGCTAAGGTCAGCTTAACAGGATTCTAACAAATACATTGGGAGATAATAAAACGCAAAAGAAGGGGAATTTACAAATTTAATGGCACCCTAGGGTAGCCATATTGTCAGGTATAGGAACCTGTATTGAGCTCAGTGTGGTCAGCTAACAGGACACTAACAAATGCAATGGGAGATATTAAAACGAGAAAGTAGAAAAATTTACTGATTTAATGGGTAGCCATATTATGAAGAAGGAACTCATGGAGTTCAATGTGTTAGTGAAGTCAGTAGAACAAGGGACGAACTAATGCACTACGATTTCACAAAGAAAGGGCAAGTAGAGGAATTTAACGGCGCTCTAGGGTAGCCATATTATTGGCAAGGAACCCATGGAGCTCATTGCGTTAGTGAAGCATAACGGGATAAAAGCAACGTCCCGATGTGATTACGCCCGCAGCCAATGCGATTTTGCTTGGTTTGGGGCGGCAATCATGAAAGTGTACAAGCTATGATCGACCCTGTGGTGGCAAGCGGATCTGTTTGGGGTACGTGCGCCATCCGTCGATATTAAGCATGCATCTCGTATTTTTAAGAGCACGAGTTCTTTTTGATAATATACATTCGTCTGTGCATCGTGTAATTCATCCAACATTGATATTTAGTACATTTTCTGACTCCATGGAGAGCGTTTTTATGATCTTTTGGAGAGTGTATTTAGTTCTTAAGTAGGATATCATTAATTAGTAGAATAAATCATAGCAAATTAATTGGATAATTTTTTTAGGAATGCAAAAAAGTGTATTATTTTTTCTAAGTGAATTGTGTGAATAGTCATGTACAGTATGTTTCGTTACTACGGGGAAAATTATTCTGTAACTCGAATTGGCGGTAGTTGCTGTCATAGCTAACATGAAAGATTTTTTATTAGTGATTAGCATCCGCGATCGAGGCGAAGAGTGATGAAAATGTTTTCGTTGAAGATTTAAGTATATTTATATGTATATTTATCACCCGCAAAACGAAGTGAGAGAGGTGATGATATTTTCGATGAAAATTTTTAATATATACATTTGTCTGTCCATCCAAAAAGTAGTAGAAGGAGTTGAGCAATGTTCATAATTTTAGGCAAAGAGTCGGGGGGGGGGAGGCTTGCCCTCAATGCGACTAATTCAATGGCAAAAAAATAGGATTAGCTAGCCATAAAAAATGATGGGGATGACATTTGCTCCCACCGCAGGTGATGGTCTTTTGCCACGAGGCGTTCCAGTTTGGAGTATCTTTTCAATTACAAAATACACTAAAACTCACAAAACATCGCTCAGAAACGTAGCAATACTCTCACTGACAGCTACACTCTTCACATGCTACAGATGCATGCAATACGGTAGTGTATAACGTGCAATGCATGGCTAAGGAACGGAGCAACACTCTCGTCGACAGATGCATAGCTGCTGCTTTTACGTCACTCTTCCCATGCTACAGATGCCAGCATTGCAGCATAATGTGCAATACACGGCTTAGGATCGAAGCAATATACCGCCATCGACAGCCATACAGGCGCTCTAGCGCCACTCTTCACATCAAACGCCGGGATCGACACAAGCGACCCTCGCGATGATCGAGACGCGGATATGAGCTACTTTGTCCTCGCCGTTAATCCAGAAATTTTCCAATTAAAAACTCATCGGTGGCATAAAACTGACAATTTTTTACCTACTCCATCTCTAATCAGAAAACAATCAACCGCCAATGAGAAAATACCTCAGTGAAGGAATGTTGTTCACAGCAGCACAGCAGTAATATTTTGCTCATCAAAATAGCTGCAATTGTCATTTGCGAGTCGGTGCCCTCGAGGTAAAAAAAAGCTACAAATTTCAGCTCATTTTTGCTCATAAATGCAGAGGAGACAAAAGTTTCCGCTTAGTGAATTTGAAACTTGTGATTACACTGTTTCGAAGTATTTCACACGCGTTTTTTTTTCGCTCTCGAGAGGTACAAAAACACGGTGTCTTGGTGACAACAGTTGGTTGGTAAAATGCCATCCATCGACACGTTGGTCTTGTAGTTTCCGCTAGCGTCAATATGTAGAATGCCCCGGCTTATTCCAAATGTCACGGGTATGCTCTACATAGGGTAGGTTACATAATATGAACTGTTGTAGGCTTGCAACTGCTATAGTCTACTGAACAGCAGATTTATGATTATTAAAAAATGTTAAAACACACAGCAGTTTTTACGATTATTAAATAAATGTGGTAAAACGTTTGCAGTTATATGATTATTAAAAGATATGGTAAATTTCGTATCCAAAACAGATTTTGAAAATTCTCTATGCTTATTATCCGATATTACTAAAAAAAAGAAAAGCGACAAATATACTACAGTACTTTGCTAAACGACTATCTTTAGGTACTCACAATTTATCTGAAAGTTTTGATTGGACAGGTCTTTTATTGATTTCTATGAATACCTCACATGAAGTTACCCATGCACACATGCTCCCAAGTTCACTTGGTTCCAGTTCAACCTGTCATGTACTTTCGAAATGTAAAACAAGGCGTTTTTCAAGATGATACATGTTCAAAGGAGAACATCATGCGGCATACGAACAGAAAAAATCACACTGTCTTTGTATTTGTAACATACCCACCCGAGTATATGAGCGACGTAATTACAAGAAGTAATCACTTGATGCAATGTACCAGATCACCAAAAAATGTTAGCTACTAACTTCACATTCTAATAATAAAGTACAGACGATAAAGATTCATAAGGGGAATCATCGAAATGTTCATGCGGCTTGCATTTCCTTTTTCATTGTAAGAAATATACTACTAAGACTATAAAAAAATTGGAGCTTGTAAGAGAGAGGAGAGACATCATTACATGACAAACGGCAAAATTAATCAGGCATATATAATATTTATGTCTATCACATTTTCAGTAATCCCAACCTTCTCTAACAAAAATTTTGCTGCATCCTTCAATACATACAAAATTAACATAACTTAATCATAAGTATCTAACCTTACTTTTGGGTAATATAACCAAAGTCCAGCTGTAAAAAGTCTAAGGAACTTCTATACCAGACTTCACTCCCGGAGATCATCAAATTGAAAGATAATTATAATTATTTGAAAATGATGATTTCTGTGAATTCAACTTTGACTGTACCCTCCCCTCAGAAATTTGCACGCACTGGTTCGTGCGGCAGATATAGGCCAACTGTCCCCAGAGGAATAAGTACAACTACAGCCAACGACGGGTCGCTAAGAACTATTGCGTCGAAACGGAAGGTTCAGCGACCCGCCACCCTTCTACCCTAAGGTAAGTACCCCCACGATAGCTATGGGCACCAAGCAAATTTGCTGATTCAGCTCGTCAAGTGCCCTTGAGAAAGACCCCGCCTGGCGTGGAGATCGTTCTCGGTTCCTTCAGCACTACTGATACCGTAGTGCCACCGAGCTATTAGTAGATTTGCTGCAATATTATTTGGCCGGAAAGAAGGTGGTGAGTTTCAGTGACCTTTCAGTGTTTTCTATACAAATCTCGTGAGAAAATAATTCATTTTCTTTGTTTAATCAAAGGATTCTTTACTAACTTTTCTTCACTACAGGTCTTAATGCTTTACGACGACCCACTGAAAGATAAAAACATTATCACTGAACACTCGTGACATGGTGGGCGGAACGTCACCTGGACCTCGTCTGAAGACCATCAAGGTACTCAAGGCAGGCAGGCAAGCAGGCAGACAATAAAAGAGCGACAGCATTTCGTATGTAACTAAATTCCCAACAGTCTTAGATGATATGTACTTTCTTTCGTTACTATTTCACAACAATAAACAATATGTTAAATTCCTTCCGTCACCGACAATGCTTTCCATTACATAATGCAGTTCCAAAAGTCGTCACCATTAAAATAGAAGCCATATTGTATTGTATTAGACTTGGCTATGTACACTCATTAATACTGCTTTGCTTGTCAACTGCTATCATTATTACGAGTACATTAATACATGCATTGTTTTGTATTTAAATTCCAATAAATTAAGCGGGGTTTCATTCCAACTCCAAATGCCATTAACTATGCAATAAAAGCCACATTGCATTGTATATATTTGGTTAGATTCCATGCAGTCACCGACAATACTTTCCTTCGTTACAGCTCCAAAAGCTATCAACACTGCCATAATAGCCACATTGTATTGTATTTGGCTAAATTCCAATCAGTCATCGATGATATTTTTCTTTATAAGAGGGACGCTGGCGACAGCGAACGCGTGGGATTATCGAGGCCCTGATCGGCTTTGGCAAATGGGGCTATGGGAAACTGAGTTCCAGTCCCTCTAATATCAGTGCACTTAGCGGCTACACGGGAGCTATGCTGGGCTTTCTGAGGCATCCAAGCAGTCACTTTGGTAGCATGCGGGCGCTTCTCCGCTTGCCTTACGTTATGAGCTTTCCTGTGACATATGCAGCCATTGGGAAATAATGCATGGCATTTGAATATGATAAAAAAGAAGACCAAATGGGGCCACAAGTAGATCTCAATCTTCTAGATTCCATTCTCCATTTATCAGCAAGTGTCTGTCCAATGCGATATTTTTGTTGATGTAGCACATATGCCAAGGGCTGAAGTTTTTAATATTAGAAAGTCATATCACTGCAACTATGGGTCGGTAGACTCCATTATTTTGTGTACAAGATGAGAACACTTCTAAGAAGCGGAAGTGAACCATCAGCTAAGGTGATATCAGAAGTAAAATATTTCAACAGCTTGAAGCACGTACAGGGAGGCCTCGATACATGGGTCGGTTCATTACTATGAGGACAAATATCAAGGAGAGGATACATTTTAAAATTTTTCAGTTATCAGCAAATCATTCTCTATAATGCTACAAAAAGAAAACAGAAGGGATTTGAGGAGATACTATAATATTTAGCTGGGAAAGCACCCCGAGAACGCAGACCCCCTATCAAGCTACGTGACCGTAACAAAATTTCAAATTGGTCATGAATAGGATTTTTTTGCTCATCGTCAAAACATTATCATCGGCTGCTTGTGACATCCCAGCAGCTCCTGTTTATTTTATGAAAATATGTCGATAACTTTTTGAGCTGCGTGCTCGTACTAACGAACAGAATAGCAAACTGAGAGAACAAATATACAAACGAATGAAAAGATCATCATCTAAATAAGGTCATTGTTCTTCGTAACATTCGCGACAGTTCCTACAAATTTCACGAAAAATCGCTCGTAAATTTGTGAGTTATGTTGCCAAGAAAAACAGACATGTAAACAAACGGCTGAATGGATCTGCTCATCCTGAGATAGTAACAGTCCCTGTAATTTTCATGAAGATAAGTTCATAACTTTATTACTTATGTTGGGGGCAGAAAGGCAGACAAACAAACAGACAGACTAATGCCTACAAAACATAACCTCTTTCGCGGAGGTAATAAATTTTGTGAAGTAGTTGAGCTAAGTAAAGAAGATAGGCTTTGAATGAAAATTATGCTTCTTATTTACGACCGACACTGTTTCATTCGTGTAAACATAGTAAATTTGAAAAAAAAAACATTACTGTAAATAAGTGAGAGAAAACAATTTGCCAAAAACAGTAAGTCTCACTTTCATTGAAATAAAAAGCATGTTCATCGTAGCCATATAGAAAAGTAATAGTTTCCAGATCGACATCGTGGGTGGGAACAAAGATATATACCCAATTCTATTAAAGAGCCCAAACGCAGGTACGATACTTAAAACGAGGACAATACCATACGGTACAAAATCCTTGCAATTTACCAGAAAAATAAGCTTGCATACGTATTTGTTCCAAAGTCCAAATAGTGGACTTTGCCAATTAATAACGCCCTTAGTTTCGTATACATAAAATGCACACCGACGTATAGTAATAGGAACGTCTGGCAAACGCCATGAATAGCAGAGGCATCTGTACAGTCGCAGTCTCCCATAGAAGTCTACGGCTGTCACAAGCTATTGAGTTCAATAGATAGCGTTCCTTTCTTTTATAGGATTGGAGAGTTGCTATTTTAGCGAGCGGGATATCTCATCCCTAAGGCCTTGCTATCTCGCTCACCAGACGAGAGGTTCCCGCTCGCCAGCCTCCGTAAACAGTCGAGTTTGTTTTGACAATGCTTCTCACAGGCTCCCGGCCAAAACTCTTGTCCAGCTTTCCATCACAGCTGCCCTAAAACTCGTCACTTTTTGCTCTCTATCGAGGTTCGGATTAAGTTCAAGACTTTTATGACTTTGGAGTCATCAGGCCGGCCAGATATTGATAGGCTGGAGCGACTGAATGGATGGATGCATGTCCACATCAAAGGAAATTTCAGGCGTCGGTGGGCTAGAAAACCGACAATGGTTCGCACTTGGCCGAAAAAGGCTAAACAAGGTGTGATGATGCAACTCAGTATGAAATAAAATAAGCGTAAAACATAAATACAGAGTTATAATTAGAACTCATTGTAACAAGCATAAAAATGAAATTTAGTTTACAATTAGAACTTCATCAGAATATATATGCTTCTAAGTAAATCATGACGGTATGATGTGATTCATACTGTTGTAATTCTGTCTATGAATATAGGATATTATTCTCATAATCCCCACATAACTACTGTCAGATATGTTCGATGCTCGTAACCTATCTAGGTACTTATTCGCATATATCAACTATCCGAAATGCATGCAATGAATGTCGGATGTTAGGTTACGAATTGCCATTGTTGCTCCGATCTGGCCCTGAAAATTTCTGGATCGGATGCTCGGAGACATATTCTCATCAGCGTTAGAAACTGTTTCAGCCGTCATTTGCACGCTATTACGTCTGCCGTATCGAAATGATCGGAGTGCAGTCAATTCTCCTTATTGGTGATATAAAAGTCGAATCTATTCAAGTGCAGCTTCAGCTTCCCTCAGCAATAGGAAGCAAGAGGGCGGGAGAGCGCTGGATGGGAAAACAGGGAAGGGAGAAGTGGGATTCAATTGACTTAGAGTCACCCTCCCTTTTCAATGATAAAATTTAAATGAACATGTACCGTTAACTGAATTAATATTTAAAATTTTACGGGGAATACCATACCATATAATACCCGGACCTTAAAATAAAAGAAGAAAATGAGATAACAGAGAACTCGGAAAATCGTGCATGCAGCATACGGAAAATATAAACGATAAACAAATGCTTCTGAACGAAATTGAGTAAGCATATAATTACACAATTGTCTGACTTCAGTGGAATATTATATTGTATTACTATATAACTCAGTACATATATTTGATAACGCACACGGTGAATGGTAAGTCAATTATTCTTAGGGGATTACATTTTAGCTACTATTGTACTAAAATAAAATGGAATAAAGTGAAGATCCCTAACAGTGCGCGATTGAGACAAGATTAAGATATGCGGTACCTTAAACCTCTATAGATATTATTACATGATGCCTAAAGTAATGATAGGGCAAGTTATACGTCAGGCAAAGTAGAAACTTTTGCACTCAAACCTAAAAAATTCCTCAAGGGCATAACCACCGAAATCCAATGATTGTATAACTGCAAGTTTACTTTGCTTTTCTACCACTCTAAAATATGTCTTTGCTATTGCACTAAGTTTATTTGAGACTATCCTCGAGTAAAAACAAGTTACTGCCCGAGTGACAAAAATTTAAAATCTACGTCGATGTTTCGGCATCTTACTAGTGCCATTCTCAAGACTATTAAAATCTGAAATGGAAATATACAGAGAAAAATTTCACATGATACAAAAATTACCAAGATATAGATATACAAGGACCTAAAACAATGTTCAACAGGAAAATATCTGCAGACAAGGCACTGCGATGACCGAAACAGCAGCAACAAATTTGTA
>LQNS02278159.1:4637494-4650816 GCA_001587735.2 Parhyale hawaiensis | reverse complement strand
GCACTCGCCCGATTTTCCTCCGCTTCCCGTGCCGCTCGACGCGTATATAAGGACCCCATAGCGCACCGTGGTCATTCGCCCTCTAGGTCCCACACTGCCAACACCATCACCTTTTAGATCTTCTTACATGAAAAAAAAAAATTTTGTTGTTAGCTATATATCCTTAGATTTTATTAGGTTTTTGATAATGGGATAATACTCCCGAAACGTCAAACTTTTATATTAGTTCATGTCGACTTTATTTCAATTCTGATGAAATTGTTCAAACCAAATTTACAGGATGCACTAGGTATGCTAAGGTAATGCTTCAAATATTCCCCTCAGTATTTCTTTTAAAGATAGGAATATAAAAAAGAATAAATGATGTTATGTGAGGATAGACATAATATTATTTAGTATTAAAAATGCACCACGCTGGCGACGAGAACACGGAGGAAAACTCTATAAGGATGTCAACCCTTACGCAACCAGCTCAGTAAGAGAAGAAAAAAAAAGAAAGAGAGAATTGAAGGTCACAAAATCATTACAAAGTGTTTCAAGCTGCCAATACCAGAACCAACAGAGGCAGAGCCATCAAGAGTATTCCAAATACTACACAAGATTGAACAATCGAGCGAGAATACTGGCTTATACGACCTGACAAAGCGCAGGTGAAACAATTTCGAGATACATAGCTATTAGAGAAGCACACCGAGAGCGCAAGGCAATGACACCGAAAAATATAAACTGGTCCTGGAACCAGGATTTCATTTCGATCAGCACCAGGATTTGATCATTTGTCGCTCTTAATAATCTTAACGGCTCCTGTGATCTTCTTTAAGATCCGTTATGTACGGACACTAATTAAAATAAGTCCATAGTCAAACAGACGAACAGATCATCACCAAAATTTGCTCATTTGTGCCTTATAACGTTTCTAACAAATTTCGTGAAGAATCGTTGAAATAATTTTGAGTTTTGTTAAGAAAACTTTAAGACAAACATAGTCAAACGGAACTGTGCTTATTCCTGTTTTTTGACATTTTTAATCATTTCTGTAAATTTCGGGAAGATTCATTGATAACTTTTGGTTATATTATCCGTCCGTAACTTTCTGAGTAATCTTGGTGACAGACAGGAAGACAGACAGACAGACGGGCTGCCCGACAGGCAGACAGACAAACACCAAACCCATAGAAGGAATAAAAATTCAGAATATATTCTCTTTTAAATATTAGCCATCAGCAAAAACCTTCTTCGTCGAAGTAGACAAATCTAGGGGTGGTTAATTTAAACTATCATCACGACATTTTTTTAACGTTATTTATTAAAGTAATATTGCACGGCTGCCAACCTCCATTGCAAAATGTACAACAGGAGATAGCTCGTGAGAAGTTCAATAATTACACTAAATTAACTGTTCTACATCTTGGGTTTCAGCAACTAGAAAACGTTCCTGCAGCCGTGTGTTACATGGGATACGGAATGACACAACGTCAAGACTGACAAGTGGTAATTTTAACTGTGCAGTGGATTACCGACTAGTAATCAAGGGTTGACATGGCACTCAAATGAATGAGTTCTCTCAACCAATAAAGATAGTAAAATGTTAGCCATCTAATCAGTTTGACCCGCAGGTGTCGCCAGTATAATTTCATACACTCCTAAAATTTCGAGCGAATTAGAAGTTTGAGTGCTGTGCGGTTTTAAAGGTAAAGGTAAAGTCAACTTCTCCTCTGGGAACTAGCAAGCACTGGTTTGTGCTACGGATATAGGCCAATTGGATCAGAAGCGTAAGTACTGCTGCAGTCGAACACGAGTCGTCAAGAACTATGGCGTCGTCGAAGGAAGGTTCAACGACCCGTGCCCTGCGACACACTCCCATTTCTGGGAAAAGTAAGCTCTCCCACGGTAGCTGCGCATACCAAGAAATTGCTGACTCAGCGCAAAAAACGAGGCAAAAATCGTTCACCTGGCTTGGTACGCGAACCCGCCACCTCCAGTGCCATCAGTTCAGCACGCAAGGCTGCTGTTGCCGTGTTTGTGATGGTTAAACAGACACAACTTCGGACGCAGAATAGAGGAAACTCGTTCACCTATCACGTCAGGTTGCACTAACATATATATATATATATATATGTACACTGCATGCGTAAAATAAGTATGGGCAGCGCTGTATTGCAGTGAATTTCAAGAAATGCATTGTTTGAAACATCACCTGTTGTTAAGGCACGCGGTGCTATGGGATAAGCTGTTGAGCGTCACTAATACTTAACTGATCCGTTGCGTGAATTACGAGTTACCATGATTTCGACCAATAGCAACGACAGTTATTTTGTTTTATTAAGGTTATTGTTATATTGAGTTGTGTAAGCATCTGTCTCCACAATAAAGGTGTTCTGAAAGAGGAAGAATGTGATGATGTATTGTATGTCGACAGAAAAGTGGAAACCATGCATGAAGGTGTTTCCACACACAGGATCAACGCGCAAGGGAACAGCCAAGTCGGGAAAGAAGAGGAAAAACTGAGGAAGTAACATCAGTAGAATGAAAACGCATGGGGGGACAGTGGGAACGAAAGACAAGACGTCCCAAAGGCCACGTTAACGTTGAGGTAGCCTGCACATATATAGCATTTCTGAGTTTGAAACCGGTACTTAAGGGACTTAACAATATAAGGAGGCATTTGTCTCTCAAGCATACACTTGAATAGAGAATAATGGTGGACTCGGTCAAGCGCAGCCTTAGCATCGAGAAAGCACAAGTACATGGGAGATCCACTGTCAATGAAATGATTTATGACCTGCTTGAGTGTGAATTTAGCCATTTCCGTTCCATGTTCGGCTTTAAAGCTCAATTGGCAATTGGTTCATTGCAGTCATGCATGGTGACATTCGTCTCTCAAGCATTAGTTCTATCACTTTCGAGAGAGACGTTTCAAGTGCTATAAGGCGATTATTGCTCTTGTCTGTCACACATTTGCTCTATTTTATTAAGTCACCTGGGAGGAATCCCAAATTAAAGCACCCGGTGAGCAGAATTGCAAGGAGTGTTATCAATCTAGGGGGAGGGGCTATGTTTATAGACCACAACGGATGCTTTGTGATATAACTATGTATATATATCGAGCTATATTCAAATATATTCCGTCATCGAAACCGACTGCACGATCGAAATCAGCCACATTGGGAAAGGAATGTCAGCTCACAGAGGGAATAAAATAACAGACTGACCTGAAACAGATATTACTTTGAGCATTGCTATGCATACTTAATACTGAGCACAAAGAGAAAAGGAGAAATTTATATTTTTTCACAGGTAAGATGAAAAGAAAATCAGTACACAAGGGCAGTCAGACGGCGAAGTATCTGTGTCAGTTACAATAGGTGTGCAGCGACTCTTCATTCTAAAATGGAAAACATAAGACAACTAACACAGAACTTCTGAGTACGAGGATATGATTTGCTGTTAAAGTGAAGCAACGAACATTTTCTAAAAAGGAAATAAAGCATAAACTCAATGTTATGAAATTTTAACCACTGCACATTAACATATTACGCACGAACTTCGCTCTCAACTGATGCACTTAAGTAACCGCAAAACCGAGCTGAGGTGATTAGGAAAATGGTTATATTCAATCTTACACAGTCACGTGCGAGTGAAGGAAATTTTCTTTTTTTTTGTGCAGGCAAGACCGAAAGAAGGTGGAGGAGAACTCTTCTTTAAGTAGTTAGGTATGGAAGAAAAGTTAGTATCAAATAGAATACAGCAATAGGCTACAGTCTTCTAGTGAATATAGATAGGACCAAAAATTGACAAAACAATGCACTAGGGTAATTTATTTTTTTTTCACTTTAGCAGTCAAGGAAGAGGAACGCCTGGGGCAATGTGACAAGAGCTACAAAAAGCTACCAAATATAGCCAGGAATAAGGGAAGAACAAAAGGGTGCAGATCTATAGTTTGAAGACTCAACTGAGAGGACCGTACGGTGCAAGAGCTAAAAACGACAAACTAAATGTAGTCCAAGACCAATCAATGCTACAGCAATGAACGAACGAGAGCAGCATTTCACCTGAAGCACTCAATGAAGCGGTGTATACATTTTACTAAGGTAATGCGGCTGCAAGCTTCTAGTAAATCTAACGCCAAGAAGGGATGATGGGTTGAACAAGAATGATGAGGTGATCAATAACCCTTAGGCGGGCAAGTGACCAGTTCTAGTCACTCCATAATGCTATTTTTACGGAAGCAATATAGGATTTAAGGCTCATCCATTGATTCTCGTGGATTCTCAAAGAAATAAAATACATTGTTGTAAGGCAAAGGCTACAAACTTCCTCCAAATGCAAGCAGCACCAAGAAAGGAAGATGGGCTGAAAGAAATAATAATGAGGTGATGAACTGCGGCACCTCAGATGATTCTCGAGGCAGATTCTCAAAGGTCTGTTTAAGAACGCGAGTATTAGAGAGCGCTAAAGAGCAGCAGCAGCAGCAGCAGCGAGCTCTTGCTTTCAGGAGCGAGCCTTTCAAGAGGAGCCTTATTACTCTAAATAAAAGTCAGATAATACTCTCTTCTTGCCGCCCGACTTCGTGGGTTTCGCGAACCCAATCTGTGCAAGGGGCAGTTGGGCAATCTAACAGTTTCTCCGCAGGATACTTCCAAGCTCAGATTTAATATGGACGATATAGGAGTCCTGAACTACGTAAAGCATTGCGCTATTATGGCTATAATGATCAATATTAAAAATATACATATTCCTGGGCCATCACCACCCCGCGTAACACAGCAACACAGAGGAACAGAGGAATGTACGTTACTTCCTTGTTTGCTCTGAAAACCACAGCTATAAAATACACGAGTTTCAAGTCTTTTCATACACACTTGCGCCTTGCATCGTGTTGGTATCGAGTAACGCCGTCGTCTGTAAGGAACTCCTAGGCAAAGGCAATGTTAATTGCTCTGTGGCAACACAAACTTCTCCATCGAAGTTCTGAGTTTTCAAAGTAATATCAGATGCCATATGACATTGTCGCATTAACTTAGATAGTAAAATAGAGGAAAAATGTCAAGTTTCAAGCATGAAAAATTTAATGAGATAAGAAGATATGATTGTAGAAGAAAATTAGCTAAGTCAAGTATACAACCAATGTCGCCATTATGGTTCTCTCGTGTCAGTGATGAATTCATTATCTTGACAAGGAACTTGTGGTGTGTTTAGAACAAAAGGTAGCCGGTAAATTCATTATCAGGGTCGCCAATGTCTAGGTAGGTACTGTCATTTCCTGCAGATCTGCAGGAGTATAGCTCCTGGTAAATAGTGTCTGCTTAGGCATCATCTGGTGAAGATTGGTATAATGCCTGATAAATCCAACTTATAATCTTTCCCTGTTTTCTATTTTAAGTAATGAATTAATAATTTTAACTGCATATCTAATTTCACCCAAAAATCTTAAATGGCTCAGAAGGTATGGGATATGTAAATGTAAAATTCTGGTAAATTAGAAAATAGAAAGCCAGGAATATAGTCATTTAGGAGAAGGTTACATAGCTGGTTCTAGGCAAAATCGTGTACGAGCTGCTTTACTGGTCTCGGTCACGAGAACACTAGCTTCTCTTGCAACTTTATATGGATATCAATAAGGCTATTTTTTAAGAGCACTTGCGTTTGTTACATATACTGTATGTAGCATGGATTCTTACACCATACTTAGGTACAGGGTGCAGACAAGGTGACAGGACTAGGTGACAGGACAAGGTGACAGAAGTGCAGATTATACTTACTTGAGCAATGAAAATGTAGGCTGTTGCATTTTTAAATAAACTCTTTACTTAAAAATGGTGATCACTGATTTTTCAGTTCTTTCCAAACTACTGTGAACCACAAGTTCAGCTCTTCCCCAGACAACTCACTGCTGCTTGCAGAGCATGTCCTGGGGGATTCCCTCCCCTACTTCTGCTGAAGTGTGAAAGGCAGCACAGAGGACTCTGAGATGGCCCAACCAGAAAAATCCTTTGGGTTCACATTAGGCGATGAGGGGAGCCACATGTCCCTGCTCGAAAATATTGGAAAACTGTTGCGACATCAGCGTTGCACCTGGTCTGACCTGTAGGTTATGAGACGTGATGGTGAAAAGTGATTGATGTGTTTTTCGGAGTACTCTTCAGCTTGTTTACGTGCTGTAGTCTACACTTATTCGATTGACGGAGTTGAATTTATTTTGCCAACTTGTTGAACACAAAGCTGAGGGAATCTTTACGTTTTAGAAATTGCGGCGAACGCCATGACCAAGGCAGGCTTTTGACACCTAAAAAAACGCACTTTGGAAGTGGAGGACATCTGCAAGGAACTTTATGAGCACACGCTCATTCTGATAGTTGAAATTCACCTGGAGAGTGAACAGTTTCTCTCTGAAAGCAAATCTTGTCTATGAGCGTACCGTCCTTGGACTTGCTCAAAAGAACCTTTGCCGTACCCTGTCGTATTCCATTTGGGAGTTCTATGATTAGATTAGATAGCTGGCAGTAGACGGACGAACAGACCCATTCCCATAGAGCATTCGGGACTTACGCTCCGGCCCTCTATGAGCTATGACCATTATGTCAGAATCACAGAGATATCTGAGGGAATGAAGAAGATGAAGAGAATAAACTCAGCCAAAGAGTTCTTCTTCCAAACACAATCAATTGCTGCAGAGTTCGGGTACGTTTAGTAAGTTGGGGTATGAGAGATAATAAATTATAGTCTAGCAGTGTGGCACTTAACCTGGTTTTGGCACCCCTACAAAGTTTTTTTTGATGCCACCTTGGCACCGTTGGGTAAATTGCGTAATATGCTAATTAAATCCACTATTTCTTTTCCAGGCTCTAGCTCGCTGATTTGGGGAGGTACAAGGGAAATATCAATGTCTACCCCCATGTTTAGAGGGTCAAACATTCTAATTTTACCATTCTATCATGACTTGCTCATTTGCATTTCATAATTATGCAAATAGGTGGCCATTGGCCAAATTTTGCAGTAAGACTAGAGATTGGTTACTGGGCAAAATAAGGTGGTAATTTTTGTATCCACCCCAAGGTTTTTATGTCTCTGATTCTAGTTTTACCCATTTGTATATGCATGATATGTTAATAAGGGGATCACCTCTGGCTGATTTTTTGAAATCAGGCTCAGAGGACAATGACCGAATACTCTGTAAGCTCTCAGATTATAAGACTTTACTTTGACATATCTAAAGGTTTTCGGTTAATTTGAACCGAGTTGAATATTATGTTAATTACGTCATATTGTCTTACTCACAGGCCTAATCTCTAGTCAGAACCCTTCACCACTGCATAAGCATTTTTGTCGATTTATCACTTCGAGAGTAATTTTTTCATCTGCCTTTCCTGAAATGTGTTTGGTATACGGATTGTGACAGCTTGATTCTCCGCTACAGACACAAAACAAGTGCATGGCAAGTGTGCTATTACACAACCACATCTCTGTGTACTACATACATGGTTCATGAGTTGAATATCCACATCGAAGCAGCCCCAATACCTACGAAGGAGCAATAGGGCAACATCCTGAGGGAGTGTTTTAGGAGTCAGGGTATTGGCGGTTTCATCACGAGACCGCCCATATTCAGGTGGGTCATATGATGGTGGGTCTGGCATAGGGATGGACTTCCTCACTGCAATTTGAACACACACTATGCTCGTATGACATTTTGCCTGAACGCCGCAGTTGTTGGAGGTATGGTCTTTAAGAGCTGAAGCGGCTGTGATGATATTCTCTCCCATTTTTTCACCACACTTTCTCAAGCACAGTGCAGGCACGGACTGTTCACTGCTTCTCACTCTCGATGGACGAGCACACCAACAATGACGACCTGGAGTACGCCCAGCTCCAGATGCAGGTCCTCCTTACAAGGTAGGTAGCAGAAGAGGCTTGCTCACCCCGCAGTGGAAGCGTTAATTAGGAAATTTGCAGTGGACGGATGAGAGAGGGCTGGAGTAAAATCCGGAGGGGCTGACGTCGCGACGGGATACATGTATGTAATTATATTGGTGATATGGTAGTAATATTAGCGCTGAGTGACGATGTGGCTCATTTTATGGAAGGGGAGGCTCAAACCCCAAGGCCTTTCCTCGCTTTTCTTGGTGCAGTTATGGGCATCCTGTTGAGAATAATAGCTTCTTGGTGGTCCCTGGGCTCAATCCTAACTTTTACCCTAATCTCTTGCAGAGGATTGCCCCTGAGCTGATAGACGCATCAAGACCAGGATCAAAATAAAGAAGTGCAGAACATGCTAACGCCAAGGGCAATGGGTTAGTAATAGCTTACCTACATAGTTTCAGCAAAAGGGAGCCAAGCTCAAAAACAAGAAGTGCAAGGTTTTCTTTGGTATATAGCAGGCTAACAAGGAGTAGGATGTGGTTAATTTCCTGAAGAAGGCCATGAATAACTGGCAGCTTTCTCAGGATAGCCTCTTGTCCTGGGTGCTGTTTACCTCAGTGCACAGGGAGGCATGCACTGATCTTTTCATAAAGTACAACAGGGCCTCTCGCTAGCTCTGCAGCCATGGAGAGGCCTGTTGAGCACAGATGGAAACATGCTCAGGTCCACCATCCCCATGGTTGAGGTTATTTTCGAAAATGTGGCCTTTCTCGTGGGCAACTTGCACATCTCGGCTTACCCGCGCTGCAAGGCGTACAAACAAGGGAAAGGGAGAGGGGAAAGAGGGAGCAGGAAGAGGAAGACTAGGGATATGGAGCAGAAAGCGGAAGACTAGGGAGGTGATGAGGAAGAAGAAAAGATGAAACCGGAGGAAAGTGACTAGTAGAATTTTCAGTGATATGCGTACAAAATGACAATTGCAAGGAATGTTTTTTTTTCCTTTTTATGCTTGTTTTGATCCATTTGTTCGAGCCATTTGAAATAATTTTTGTTCTAGACACAGTTTAATTATCAAGGGCTCATCAAAATTACTCGGGAGCGAACTACAGTAGAACAGATAGTCGCGCTGGTGCAGAGGCGCAGGTGCAATGGGGTAGGTGAAAATTGAGGCGCAGAGACGCAGACGCACTGGCAAAAATAGAGGCGCGCACAGCTCTAGTCAAGCAGATCTCAACCAAATGATAGCAGATTATATCAACAAGCTGTATCTTATTTGCATGGACTGTCAATACAACCTTCTGTTGTGGCAATGGACTTGATAGATTCAGAGATGCCGACGGCTTGTCTCCCCTTGCTCCATGTGCCACACTCTTAATCGAATAGTAATAGTCATGGTAGCTACCTATCGCAGGTAAGGTAAATTTCTGAGGCTACAGCTTTCCACAATACACGCCCCATGAAATATTCCACGTAGTCCTTAACTGTACCTTTCTCTGGCGAATGCACACACCACAGAACTGCACCCATCAAGAACCGACTATAGATTAGGTCTGTAGGTAAGACAATATGACCTAATTGACACAGTTATTCAAGTCAATACAAATGAACTGGAGACTCTTAGGTTTGTCGAAGCAAAGTTTTATAATCTGAGACCTTTAGAGTTTCAGAGACACGAAAATATAACATATGTCATTGTTCTATGAGCCTAATTTCGAAAAATCAGTTGGAGGTAACCCCTAATTTACACATCATGCATATGCAAATGGAAAAAATCATATGAAATGGTCAAATAAGAATCAGAGACCTAGAAAACCTTAGGTCGGATTCAAAAATCACCCTATTATTTTGCAAAAATCAGTCTATAGTCTTACTACAAAATTTGGCAAATGACCGCCTAATTTGCACAATTATGATATGCAAATGAGCAAGTCATGATAGAATGGTAAATAAAATTAGAATGTTTGACCCTCTAAACATGGGGGTAGACATTGATATTTCCCTTGTACCTCCCCAAATCAGCGAGCTAGAGCCTGGAAAAGAAATTTCGGTAATGGCGGATTTAATTAGCATATTACGCAATTTGCCCAAGGGTGCCACGGTGGCATCAAGCAGATTCCGAATCAGCACCCATCAAAGAAATAAAATCCGTAATCAAACTTTGTAGGGACGCCAAAACAAGGTTCACCTAAAAATCGGCTATTCACAATTAGACTATTACGGTGGCGTAGAAGCTTTGGCCGTAGCGAGTTTGGGACTCCTGGAGAAGGAGTCCGTAGCTATGGAGGAAGTTGCTACAAATATTTTTCTCGACCATTTTTAAACGCATTTACTGACTCTGCACCAACAACTTCGGGGGAGGGGGAGTCTATTCGAATTCATGTTCCCTATGAAGTACGGGAAGAACTGTTGGCTGAAAGTAGTTCTTCGATCTTTAAGCTTGGGTTTCTGGCCGTTGTTTCGCCGGTAAACATCAACGTCTCTTTCAAAAAGTCCCGTTGTAGGCACTTCGTTAAAGCCATTGTAGGACTTGACCGTTTTCCTATTTGCCCTCTGAGTCGTCTTTATTAGAGAGAGATGAGTCACACTTCCTGTAGACGACTACTGTATGGCTTGTTTCGCAGCTGGGATAGGTATCAATTTTGTTGCTCTGCATTGGATTCTTTCCATTTTATCGATATCTTTGCACTTGAGTGGCGACCAGAACTGAACAGTAAATTCTAAGTGTGGCAGCACTAACGCCTGGTAGAAGGGAATGGTGATGTCCTTGGATTTGTACTCAAGATGCCTGGTAATTAATCCCAGTACACTCTGCCAACCATTTTTACACTCATGTCAACTTTCTGAGTTTCTGATGCTTTGCATCTTCAATGGTAGAATGCTTCAGTTTTTCTGACGATATTTTTGTCTCTATCTTTTTCTTTTGCTCAAATGCGTCTTTTTGTTCAACTTCCCGATCGATATCCATAGGCCTGGTTGGATTTTTGCTTCAACGGCCATGATCATCTTGGGAGTACGAGAAGTTCGAGGGCACCGCTTCGCAGGTGATCCTCGTTAGTTGCCGGTTCGTCAAATTTCCTACAAGTGTTAAAACCATTGATTTTGGCCCTTTCACGAACTTTATCATCACTGATTTTGTTTAACACGCATGAGAGAATTCAATATTGGCTGAACGTTCATCACTAACATTTTAAATTTCATCTGTGCCGTAAAATTACAAGGAAGAATTGAAAAATAAAAGATTTCAGAAATTTATGAAGGTCCACCTAAATGAGCAAGGGATTTTAACAATGTTTGATTTCATTATGAAAATTGGCACGAGGACTTTGTCCGCGTGCATAACGCTATCTGGACCTCGTCCGAAGAACTTCACAGGCTTCATAGGTACACTCTTCGTAAAGAACTACGGGATACTTAAAAACAACTGCATGGTATAACTGAACAGTCAAGTTTACTCCTTATGGAACAACTTACTGCTTACTGAGCAATTTAAGTTCCATCAAAACTAAAGGAAGTGGCCCACTTACCATACTCATCTATGCTTGCAGTTTGTTATTATAATTTATTCAGTTCTTTTTAAACAAGCCACCAAAAAAAAAGAACTCAAAGTGCTTCTCGTGGTGCCGCAGGAGGAGCAACGGAGCGTTCAAACACAGGTATATCCTGAGTTCAGTCTTGTTGAGTGTTCTTCTTAGAGCAGGACGCCTGGCCGCCCTAGGCTAACCTAATTGCTATATCAATCGACACGGAACATCCAATATCGTGTTGCATATTAAGCTTAAACGCATGCTGAACATAATAAGATACGCGGCAGTTCAGATCACCGAGCTCTCATGTAAAAAAATGAATATGGAATCCCAGTATTTATGCGACAACACAGCCGTTAACCGCAGTCAGCTACGACATGCGGCGATCGAACTGCAGTCAGCAACCATTAGGCGATGGCACTTGCCTTCCATTAGAAGCCTATTGCTTGTTCTCAGTGGTGGCATACGATTGTTCATAACTATCCTATATTAAACGAACTTTTTCGTAACTTTTGGGTGTGTATGTGAGCAAAGGGTTACATAAAAGGTTTTTTGATACGCTAACAGAGACGAAACTGGACTCATTCCTTGCTTACTGAAGTTATTCCTGAAGTTATTTTGTGAAGTTGCTTAGGAACACTCATTTGATCATATCCTGATCGGACTGTGGTACCTAGTCACGGGGGACAATTTCTCCTGCGCGAATGCAGTGGCAGAGAGGGCCATAGAGGCTGGGTGTTGCTACTTGAGTAGGTAGGAGTCAAACTAACTCTGCTTAACCTCTTGCTGGCCAGCTTGTTATAACTTAATTTTCAAATAGTAATATTGCTACTGAAAATTTATCAAATCAAAACGGTCAGGGGAGGAAGAGACTGTGTTTGTGTTACTACATGTGCTGAAAGATTTGCTCTAGTTATACGGTAATCTTGTTACTTCCGCCAAGGAGGTTATGTTTTTGTCGAGTTTGTTTGTCTGTCTCTTTGTCTGGCACCAAGATAACTCAAAAAGCTAAGGATGGATCCTTACGAAATTTACAGGGATTGTAAGGCGTATCAAGAGTTACAGATGATTAACTTTTGAGACGATCCGTTCAACTGTTTGCTTTTTTGTGTCCCTCTTTTTTCTTAGTACAATAACTGAAAAAGCTATGGACGGATTTTTATGAAAATTTAAAGAGTTGTTAAGAACACCACGAAAAGTAATCGACTAAATTTTTGTGTTGATCTGTTCGTTTGTATGTCTCTATGTTCGATTTTATGTTTGTCAGCGAAATAAATGAAAAAGTTTTAAACGGATCTTTATGAAATTTACGGAAATTGTTAAAAATGGTAAAAGACATAAGAGATGATATTTTGGAGATGACTGGTTGGTCTGTTTGTGTATTTAACTAATGTTGTCAGCAACATAACTCGAAAAGTTATGAACTAATTTTTGAAAAAAATAACGAGCTGTTATTACTGTCAAAGGGCACAAACGACCAGATTTTAGTGTTGATAAAAAATCACAGTTTCAGAATCAGTTTAATTTTTTCGTTAACGTTGCCTTGCTTGGCGATGATATGAGCTCTGAGAGTGTTCTAGTGTTATGTAAAGAAATCTCCCCACTGACAAATTCCCTTTACATCGACAGCGTTCACATACTAGAGAGCATCATCGCATGTCATAAAGACCATCATCAGAAAAGCTTAGTCAAGTTCTGATTACATTAGATCTCAAAACACCAATGTCATAGTGACACGCAGGAAATTAAGCTTAAATTGGAGAGCTAGACGGACACAATTGCACGAGCTACTCTCAACTGATTCCGTAATGAACGGTAGCAAGTTAAAATGACTTAGTTTTAATTCAAAGCAATTAGGAAGATTGCCTTGTTGTGCAAAGGCAGTTTGCGGCGTCACACAAAAGAAACAGCGAGTTTAATGAGAACGTTCCAAACTTC
>LQNS02278159.1:4595047-4606677 GCA_001587735.2 Parhyale hawaiensis | reverse complement strand
AGCAAATGATGCCGTAACCTGGTTACGGGAACCAAGTCCGAACTAAGCCGCCAGTAAATTGACCGCTTGCACCTGGTAGCGAGGATTTGCAAGCCAAGAGGGGACCCAACGCACCGAGATATTGCAGTCCAAAACCGGGGAAAATTGGGCCACCCGCTGCTAAAACAAAGTCAGAATTTCTGGCGACATCGGGTAGATAAAGGGAGAGTCTTCAGCGCTGAAAAATATTCTTTAACGGCAAGAAAAATAAATAAATATTTCGCTATTTACCATGTCGGGGAAAGGCAGTTCCGTGTGAAGATGTTCGGGAATGCTTTTGAATACACAGATGAGCACAGATTTAATGTTAGGTAGAAGATATAAATTCCTAATATGAAACGAGTAAATTAGTATAGGTACTAAATTAAGTTAAACAATGGAGCCAAGAAAAAAACCAACCCATACAATGATACACAGTGAGTGTAGGCTTTTGCGTAGCTCAACGATAATAAGAAACTGAGAATAGTGTAATTTTCAATTATGTTGAAGGATCTATATTTTTGGTGCAATTTGACCGTTTTTATATGGTTATGGTTGCCTAAGATAGTTAAAGCCTCCCTAACTCAGAGCAAAACATTTCCTAAGAGTGGAAAAGAGATAAATAACATGGTAAGATAAACGTGGAACCCATGCACGATGGTGTTCCACACAGGATCTACGCGAATGAGAATAGCTAGCCTAGAAAGAAGAGGAAGAACAAAATAAAGTACCATCAGTGAGAGTCTGGAAGTGGAAGGAAGCAAAGTGGGCACCAAAGACAGACGTTCCGAAGGCCTAGATAATGGCTAAGGTAACCAACAAAATCTCCTGGGGTCGCCGCTCCCCATAACATAGGATGGGCAAACCTAACTAACCCTATTGCCCATTCTATGCCCCCTGAGAAGGAGACTTTCTTTTCTTTAACCAATCTTCTGCATGCAACATCATTCAAGTGCAGTCAAATGATTCACAAATCAAACAAGTAACCTGATACACTCGTATGGATCAACTGACTCTCGCTACTGTTAATCTTATCCTTTACAACAGCAGTTACTATAACAAAACAACACAAATGGGCATTGTTACTGACTCCCCAAACATGCCGGAAATATCGTGCAGATGCTGGCAGTAGGGTATCGGAATATGAATTGCATTTCAGGTTAGCGACGGCGGTTAACATTTTAAGCACTTCCTCTCCATCTTCCATTCAGTTAAGTTTACTATCAACCATATTACGTTTATATAGGCGATGTAAGCATTTGAATATGACAGTACGCGTGTCTGGGTTGGTTGTAATATTGCCTGGTTGACACCAGTGAAGTCATTGCATGACACCGGTTACTAAACTGTCCATCAGAGAACTGATTTTGGTCTCGGCCGCTCACCCGTTAAGAGTCTTAAACCATACCTGAAGGATTCCATCTACAGTGTTGCCTGTCGAAGCTACTCGGTACTATGGGCTGCAAACTATAATGATTCCAAGTCGTCTTCGAAATGCCAAATATTGTGTTATGGATGAAACGCTGCACCAGTTTTTCCCAAATTATTCCAGGATGACGCCCCACGAACATCAGACAGGTTTCCAGCGCTGGCTCCCAACTCATACGCACATCAGCAACGCACACATCAATACTTTGTTATTTATTTCTTATTAATAGACTAAACAGCTGGCAGTACGTAGACGGGCCAAGACGCTGATTCTCAAAGAGGAATTCAATAAGCTTTTACCATTATGCCCATATGATAACTACTCTTATTGCCACTCCGCCGCCCCATTGTTCCTCAGATCTTTGTATCGCCTTCAGGGAGGGAGGGGAAGGGTTATGACACCCATTTCAGAAACTGCTGCCCTGTATCATTTAGGGGGCTTCTTTATCGCAAAGCAACACGGTGCATGACTGGCGCACTATCACAAACCGAGGATACTTTTATCGGGCAAGTTAAAGCAATTCCGTTCACTAGTTGACCAAATGACCTACTACACCAGACAGATGTCTTCTTATTGGACACTGTAAAGCACTTCCGTTCACTGGATGACCCACTATACACCAGCCCGATGTTTTTTAAACGGGACACTTTGAAACACTTCCGTTCACTGGATGACGCCACCAAGGAACTGCCTCCCTATCAAGGGGGCTCTAAAGCAACACCGTGCCCTTGACACACCACACTATTCAGTGTCTTTTTAGTTGTTGCTCTACACAGACAAGCGCACATAGCGAACTCCATACTATCGACCCAAAAGCCCCCTCTGCAAGGGTGTTCCCCATCAAGAACTTCAAGCACTGGGTCACCCACTGCGATATCAATTAGCTCACCAGTGGCTACTCATCCCTTGAATTTCGCAGCGACCTTTGAAGGGATCGGCCGCTCAGGCTTAATCAAATTAGGCGCTGCCAAAAAAATACGCCGTGANTCCCCATCAAGAAAGAACTTCAAGCACTGGGTCACCCACTGCGATATCAATTAGCTCACCAGTGGCTACTCATCCCTTGAATTTCGCAGCGACCTTTGAAGGGATCGGCCGCTCAGGCTTAATCAAATTAGGCGCTGCCAAAAAATACGCCGTGATCTCTGTGCAAGAAATGAAAGCTCCAGCAACGGACAAAAGACGATACTAGCGCTGCACGCTCGGGAAAATTGAAATCAATGAAAGCGCACGAAAACAACTCTGGTGCAAAGGAGCGCTTCGATTCCAGAAAAAGAAATGCCAACAGTTGACATGGATGCTCGAGACGGAAGGTATGAGTGTTTGGGTCTTTTTTGTTTGACTGCCCGCAAACTTATAAAACCGAAAATGTTTTTTTTTTTTTCGAGAAATAAAATATAGAAAAGGTTATGACAATTTATTAAGAAATATATAAAATTGTTTAATATTTCAAGAGCAAATATCTGAAACGAGAACGTTAGGTTAGCATATCCTTTGCTAGCCATATTGACTTTACATTAACTGAAAAATCTGAGGAAAAAATGAAAATTGCGTTTCTTAACAAATACCTACATAGGAAACATCGATTTTTAAATGCTCATAACATTTTCATTTTTCTTATGTAAAATAAAACAAATATATTTGGAAATAACTTGCGGGCATAATTTGGCGGGCAGTGAAACCGAAAAGATTCGAGTGTTCTCAGGTAAGCATTATTTTATTTTAGGTAACATATCGACAATTCAGAACTAACAAAAGCATACATGGCAAGCAATACCCTTTCGTCTTATGCATGTTTACGACTGCGTAACACTGATAGTAAGACGAATAGTAATGGTAGGACTAACAATTCACAAAGGACAGACTTCAGTCACCCAACAAATGCATGATGCCTCTGTCGCTGGAGAAGATGTCGTCTTGAAAATAACTGCAACCTCAACACCACTGCAATTATATTTGCAGTATGGTGTAGAGACCAGAGTAGTGTGACAGTGGCTGAGAGTTGTCACCATGTAGCTGCGCACGGCCTAACAACTGTGCTAACATTGTAAAACGAGGCCTATTTGGGCATTACCAGCCTTGGACGGACACGGATGACTAAAGTTGCATAGCCGCCAAGCATGCAACCTTTCTAACGTCGCCGAAATCATGACTTCGGGTAGAACATTATATACACCACAAGAATAATTTATCAACATATTTGAGCCAAAGCAACACTTTCTCTGTGTTGACGAAAGAATTTAGAGAAAGGTATCAACAACTCAGTAATTGTTGAGAGAGCTAATCTTGCCCAGGCAGGTAGAGCACAACGTGTATTTGCGAATATGCGTAATATAATTTCAACAATATGAACCGCCACGNGAAAGAATTTAGAGAAAGGTATCAACAACTCAGTAATTGTTGAGAGAGCTAATCTTGCCCAGGCAGGTAGAGCACAACGTGTATTTGCGAATATGCGTAATATAATTTCAACAATATGAACCGCCACGAAGCTTCCTGCATAGATTTGGACACATGACCTGCGAAAAGTATCGACGATCTTTCCAACCATGTAGTTTATATAGACTTACAAAGGTACCGGTATATGCATCAGAACGCACGTTTCAATATATGCGTGAATTCACCCCAATCTAAGCCGCCACAATAAGTTTAAACTCACTTGTCAAATTTTTATTGAGTTTAAAGGTGCAATAAAACGAGTATGAGAGCGTACACTTGAACTCATATGTGTTATGAAACACGTGAATTTGAAGTTACAGTCACGGCATTCAGAAGGGTTAGTTTGGCGTGTGCAGCCAGCTTCAAGATCTTACAAAACATGATTCAGTCTTGCCTTTCCTATAAGAATGACACTACTCGTTACGAATCATATGTGCGCTACACAGTATAGAGTACAGGTGGACCGAATATTCGCATGTTTTCCAATATTCGCGTTCGCCTTCGCATGTAGACATGCGAATATTTTTTTTGCGAATCTCTAAGCATATCCACCGATGAAGATCCTCTAAAATGGTGGAAGATGCACGCTAATATTTATCTTAATCTTTCTCAGTTAGCGAAGTCTTATCTTGCTTGTCCGCCAACTAGTGTTGCGAGTAAGCGTCTCTTTAGTGGTGTCGGCTTAGTATAGAATGAAAAACGAAGTAAGGTGACAGGTGAAGGATAAGAAAAATTGTTATTTTTGAAGTTCAACCTGCCAATAGTAGAATTTAATTATTCGATACTTGGAGTTTATACTTGTACTAGCAACAACAACAATGTCTTGCATACAATCTAGTGAATCTAGCCAATCTACTAGCAAATAAACCTCTTTCAAAGAGCGGTGGTTGGGGAAAGAGGTTGGTGGGATGCTATGTAAGAGTGGGTTCTTGTACCGCATTCTAGAAGCAAAGAAAATTTAAATGATTTTAATTAGCTATACAATTTTCAAAGGCTAAATTCTTACAATCAATTCGAACTTCGAATAGTGCACTCCAGAGCCCAGATTCTAGACTCTAAAATCCAAATAAAATGCCATATTACTTGAGAAATAATAATTTGAGTAAACATTCACTATTCGCATTCGCGAATATCAAAACAAAATATTCGCATTCGTGAATGCAAAAAAACGGACATTTGGTCCACCTCTAGTATACAGTAATGAAGACTTAATCCCGTGCAGCCTGTCGATGTGGCCATACTCCAAACATTCGTAAGATAACTTTTACTGATACGATCAGTAGTATGGGCTCGTACTCAAATAATGCGGCACACAAAATGTCTAAAAGAAGCTGCACGCGCCTGACGCTGACACTAAATGTAATTAATGAAACAAGATCATGATCTTAACGCCTGTGACAGCGTTAAGAATATTGCTTCAGTAATGTTTTTCACAAATAAAAATCACACGGCCGGGTTGTGACTAAACTCGTACGTGCGATTACCACACATGGTAATGCTAGAGGCTTCCAAAGCGGGAACTCCATCTTGAAATGTCTATGAGCTTTTTGAGACACACTTACAGGTATGAAATGGATCATTATTATAACTAGTGGCCCATGCCGTCATTATAAATGACGGCAAAAAATTAATACTTCACCGTAACCCCCGCCGTTTTTTTGGGCTTCCTCATTTTTCCCCTATCTAATACTGAAGAAAAATATTCCAAGGTATCCAACTTATTTTTCGCCTTTTGAAGTCTGAATTTTCTCCTATCTAATTAGTTCTATTTTTCCCCTATCTAATACTGAAGGAAAGATTCCAAGGTACCCCACTTTTTTTTTTACATTTTGAAATCTGAATTTCCTCCTATGTTATTAGTCTATTTTCCCCCTATCTAATACTGAAGAAAAAGTTTCCACGGTACCCCACTTTTTTTTTTACATTTTGAAATCTGAATTTTCTCCTATGTTATTCCCATAGAGCGTGACAGGAAAGATATAAATATATAAATAAATAAATAAATAAAAACACGACGTGAATTATTATATAGTAGATGTTTCAAGTTTAGGCCTACAAATGAGCAGGGCTAATGCAAAACAGTTACAGAAATACAACTAGAACGCCTCGCGACGTAAGACCATCACCTGCGGCTGGTGCAAATTTCATCACCGTCATTTTTGATGGCCAGCTAATTTTAGTTTTTTGGCATGGGTATCATTGAGGACAACCCACCAGACTCCCTGCAAAAAATTATGAACATAGCTCAACTACTTCTACCTGTTTTTGGGTGTAGAGACATATATACCTAGGATACATGCTTAAATCTTCAATGAAAACATTATCACCTCTATCACTTCATTTGCGGGCGATAAAATTGGACATGTGGTATATGATGTAAAACGAGGAACACATGCAAGAAAATGCAGAATTGGGAACGAAGCTAGAAAGTACAAAAAAAGATGCGCAGTATAGCAGCATAGACACAGGAGGTAAGCCGCCCAAAAATTTTTACTGTCTGCAAACAAATTTCAGAGCTGCAAATAAAATTGTCCAAACTATCAAAGCCCAAAGCTGCATCGACAATATTCACAACTAGTGACCACTTGTATTGTTCTCATAATTACCGTCAGTTAAAAGGATCTTTAGATCTTCGCTTTGAAACATCATCGCAAATTATTGACGCATTCATTACGTTCAGCAGGTGCCTCACAAAAGAATAACCAAAAGTGACTGGATACTTCGACAATTAACACACTTAATCATTTTGACTTTTCCTTTTGACAACATAATTCTGAAGACAATTAGTACTGTAACAATAAAAGCAAGGCTACTGGAAAGCCATACCACCCACGGCGCGCGCATTTCAGGCAACATAACAAGCTGATATGGGCAGGAAGTTGGCACAATTAGGAGGGAGGTTGGGCGCGTGCGCAGTTAACGAGCAATAGACTCGGTGAAGGAAACAAGGTAGGCAAGCAGGGCTCATTATGAGCGACTGCTGGCAATGCGCAGACACAAAGACAGGGCTCATTAACAAGCGTGGCGTGTCCTCTAGTATCAAGCTGCGAGACAGATCAACTCTGTTCATCATACAATGCAGTAGTTCTGTCGTGGGGCGTGTTGAGGGGCCGGCCGGACAAGCTGCAGCAGCAGAGGCACGTTGCAGTGTCCAAATAGCAAATAACGGCAATGAACATTAGATGGGAAACAATGTCATAGGTACGTGCAACTGCTGATAAGTGTAGGCAAACCAGTGGTGCAGCATGGATCAAAAGACGTCGGATTATTTGATATTTTAGGTTTGTACGGTAGCCCAGTTGCTAAGACATAGACATAGAACATAAAAACTGCGTGACACCTGCAGTGTGGATGTTAGACGGGTATGGGAGTTTGCTCGGCTAGTGTTTTCAATGGAAGCAATATATCTGAAATGGAAAAGCACATGTGATAGCTGCACAGAAAATGCATATCTTTCGTATAGCTGCACACAAGCTGGAGATTTCGTTTTTATTGAATACGGACAAAAACGCTTCGTATATAGGCCTTACATAATTTTTATGCAACCATAATGACGTAAGCATATCTAAGTACGTCGCTTCTCGAGGCAGTGTTAAAAAATCAAACAGTCAGAGCTTTACACAAGGCGGAAGAAGATTAGAATCACTGGGACCTGAGGAACAAACTGAGAGTCGTTGTTAAGGTTTGTATAAAGGGAACATAATGTTTCCTTACAGAGTCCAATGTTCTGTAACTGCGTCCGTGGCTCTTGCGAAGGTTTTACTGACATACTCCATTTCTTCACTTGATACTTGGGTGGAGCCAAATCGATTTCACTACACGGCTTCCGTCATTCATCCTTACCATGGAACCCCCACAGAAGTAAAGAAGAAGGTATATGAACATATCAAGTTTCTTCAGAGCGGTAGCTAGAAGACTTAATTTTCTTTCGAACCTCATAAATTAAGTGAAATGCAGATGCAGTCCCTACCAAACAGCAGGGCTGCCCCCGAAGCAAAAACCGTAACTTAGCTCCTGAGCCGCGCACGGTGGCCCCAAATTCTGTGTGTGGGTGGTCTGACACTAAGTATTCTTTACCTGATAAATGATATATTTTTTGAAAGACTACATAAATTTTATATTCTATTCCTGTCATGACGATCCCTCACGTCCCGCATGGAACTAACGCGCGTTCGACAGGGTCGTCAAAGTCTATCTAAGCCAAGTCCACTTGACTCGTCCAGAACTGCAGGCAGGAACGTTGCTTTCGTCACTCTGAATCGTGTAGCATAAGTTATGAGCAATCCAAAAATGTTGAGCTGATTGAAATGTCATTTTTACGGAGCAAGATTGACTTCTTGGATGTCTCATACGTAATCGATTGAGGGTCAACGCCTGATATATGAATCATCGGGGCGAAGCCAGAGCTAAAGTTTCCTACAAGTCACGCCTGGTAGGCTTACTTTAGGCACATAATCGAACATGACCTAAGTGTTGGAACAGTGAACGGGATTAGCTTATTGCCAAAAGGACCTTGTCTCTTGTATATGCTCGGCATATTTTATTTTATTACAGAATGTACTGAGCTTAGAGTTCGCATAGAAGGTACAAAAATCGACTGATCAGTTCTTCTGTCAAGAGGACTGTTTGGTTTAATTAACAGAATAAAATCGAAAACGGAGCTGAAGACAACCATCTAAGAATTTTCTCGCTGTATCACCGTATTTCACTGAGAACTCTTCGAGTTAGTTGCCATGGTTGCGGGTGCGGGCTGGTGCGCGTGCTGCGCTGCATCGATAGCTTATATTAATGGAAAACATCAGGAAACCTTTCTAGTAGACCAATATCGAGCAAAAACAAGTAACAGAGAAGAAAATGATCAGGTTGCTCGAATAATACATCATTATTGTCTGTAAGCATGTGACGTAGGCAAAGGGCACTATTATAACACAGTATCCTCCTCTTAATTACGAGTAGGTAACCGTTTCACTGTGAGGTGTACGTCGTACCGCGTGCGTCAAGTCTAAGTCCTCCTGAATGTTATGTGTACATACAGCGTGCGTCCAGTCTAAGTCATTCTCAATGCTCTGTGTACGTACCGCGTGCGTCCAGTCTAAATCCGTCTCAACGCTCTGTGCACGTGCGGTGTACGTCCGAAATACACGTACAGCCAGTTTCACTCAGCTTTACATGAAACAACAAGCAGAGGCTAAACGAGTTATTTTTCTTACTAGCTCTTTCTCAGCCGAATTACAGCAGTCATTTGCTGCAGAGTTTCACAAAGGAGAGGCACGTGTGGTGACACATTTTCAAACTATCAAGTTTTGCAACTTCGTGTTCGTCAAAAATGTGGTTCAGTTCTCTTCCATATGATATATACTTTAGGGGTTTATCTTCATCAGTATTAAATCTACGTAAGTCAAAGTAAAACACAGGCGTACGGTCGTCCTTTTGCGCGATTTTATACAATTTCGTTAGCATAGGTACAGCGTACAAAAAGCGTTAGCAGCGAAAGCATTAATGAATGTTTGTTTGCTGCGCCTAAGCCAAGTTTCAGACCTTAGGTCAAATGCATAATAATGGGTGTGCTGGCATTGCTGAAGAGACGAGAGAAGTCAAACAGAGTAACAAATATAACTAGTTTTTTCTTATGCTTTAGCAGCGCCTACTCAATATATATATATATATAGGATGCCTAAAAGAAGTGTATGCGCTTATGCAACCAATAAATATATTAAGCGATCATTTCGACAGATTTCCCTTATCTAATTCCGTCTAAACAGATAGACTGAAAACAAATATAAATCATAAATCGTCTTTCACAAGCCCTTATGTTATTTCTAGGGAGAGGCTAAGTATCTTGACGAATATTGCTTTTGCGGTTATTCATATGCATTTTAGGAGGCCTTGTATTTCACACTACTAAGCGCATTGCGTTTCTATGAGTATCAGCAGAACATGCTAATATATTTCGAGTAATATTGGTAGAAAATTTTGAAAGGGTACGGCTCAAGCCCCAAACAATGTCAAAAATAAAGTAGTCACCAACCTTATAGGTTCCGTTTCGAGTACTGGTACCAAACGATACCAAATGGCACCATTAACATACATGGTTCTATTTCGAGTAATGGTAAAATAGCTTAATATGTCACAAACACAAGCTCTAAGTGATACCAGCAGTGAAATAAACACTAACCTTATGTTATTATTATCATCGGAGTCTCAGTTTTTCAAGGTCCTTGATTTGATAATGCACCTACAAGGTAAGTCGTCCTTGTCTCAACCTTTGTCAGTAAGCTACTAGTAAGAAGACACTCACCTAACCTCACAGCAGGAGTTGCGGGCAAATGCGACAACCCATACGGTAAGGGACTAACAGTGCAACTGAAAGGCCAAGGCGAAGGTGGTAGCAAGTGGTAAATGATGCAATGCTTCAAGCAAGCCTCACCAGTATCGATTCAGACTTGCCCTGAAAATAATATTCGTTAAATAAACACTTGAATCCCGCATTGTGGCTTTCACATGAAAACGACAATCAAGAGATACTGTAATAACATATTCCGCATACCTAAATAACACGATGAACGATCACTATGACGTATGGCATTACCGTAATGAGATAACCAAGACCACAATTTCCATTTACGAGTGTCGAATGAACACCATAGCATCATACGCGCAGGTTATGACACCTGACATTTAACACTCTATACAGGCACCGTGGCACCTGCTATAATTGGTTTGATATAATTATTTAATAGCCAGAGCCCTCATGGAAACTCACATCCCGTAGCACTGTACAGCTTCAGCGACAACGGTCTGATGGACACTGGGACCTACGAACAGTCATTGCACTCGGGACAAAGTACAGCTCCACACTGTCGTCTATATAGCCTCATTCTTGCTCAGCCCCACAGGGCTGTGGCAAGATCCTTTTCTAAGAATATCACAATCGGCAAGCATGGCGACACGTGGCAGCAGTGAGCGTGGGACATCAGTTCCAGAACAAGGGAGCGGAGACCCCAGGAGACGTACGCTACTGGGCACCGCAATGCACTGTCATCGTCGCAGCGGACATGTTGGAGGTGTAGGACAAGCCACATGTCGATGTCATTGACCATCAACATCAGCAGGCTCTTGGGGAGTTTGTGCTGCGGGCATTGCCATCCCTGGAACTTTGCTCTAACGGAGCTCTAGAATGGGCAGAACTTTGGTGTACCATCCACACGCACGTGTATCTGGCGTTTGCAGGCCCACTTGCATCTGGGGATTTGTGTGTTCATGTGCATCTGGCATGAGGTACCCATGTGTATCTGAAGCTTGCATACATATAGATTTTGGGTGCCCACAGCTATCGTGTCTTTGTGAGTTCATGTATACGTAGGCATCAGGCATATTAGATTAGATAAACGGCAGTAGACGAACCAAGAGGCCCATTCCCAAAGAGACACCGGGACTAACACCCCGGCCTCTTTGAGCTATTGCCATTGTGTTAGTAGGATATAGAGTATTGGGGAAACGAGAGGAGAAAAAACGGAAGACGAAAGAGAAAAAAGAGAAAGAGAAAATAAAAAATAAAAATAGAGGGGGAGAAGAAGCTCCACCATGAATGCCCCAAGCATGATCGATTGCCGCTGATATACGGAGCTTAAATCTATAGATGGAGTGGAAGTGAGAAGAAGTCAGCATAAAATGGCCTGGGAAGCTTTGGTCGTTAAGTGCTTGCGACTCGTGGAGGAGGAGTTCTTAGCTGAGGAGGATATCT
>LQNS02278159.1:4556194-4578213 GCA_001587735.2 Parhyale hawaiensis | reverse complement strand
TAATTGGTGCTGGTGGTGATCTTGTTGCGGACTCTGCTGCCAAGGCGGACCTTTTGTTGCGCTACTTTGATGGGAAGCAGAGCCGGGACCGGGTGCGCATTCCTTTAGCGTGTGATCTAGAGCCGAGGTTCACCGGCTTTGCTTTCAGATCTTCTGAAGTGCACCGCCTTCTTCTTTGACCTAGACCCCTATGGGGGCACTGATCCAACGGGTATGTTTCCTCTCTGTCTTCGGAGGGTGGCTGGTGTGCTCAAAGCCCCGCTTGTCTCTCTTTTCCGTCGGATGATATGATTGGGCTCTTTTCCGGAATGCTGGCATGTCGCTCACGTGACGCTTGTTCCCAAGGGCTCTGTTTCATCTCGAACCTCCTACTATAGACCCAACTCGATCACACCCGTTTTGTCGGATGTTTATGAGAGGTTGGTTGCATCGAGGTCGGGTCGCCTTCTTGAAAAGCAGGCTGCCCTTCCCCCAAAACATTGTGGTTTTCGTAAGGGCTTGGGAACTTGTGATGCTCTGCTTCACATCTTTTATGTGTTGCAGCTGGCTCTTGATGGGGGTCATGAGGCGAAGTTGGTACAGCTTGACTTCAGTGCTGCTTTTGATCAAGTGAATCACCTTTGCCCACTCCACAAGCTAAGTTTGTTGGGTATTGGTGGTTCAGTTTTCCCGGCAATTAGTCAGTTTTTATCTGGCACACGTCAATGTGTAGTGGTTGATGGGAAGAGGAGTGAGTTTTTGGACGTGGTCTCTGGTGTCCGGCAGGGTAGTTTCTGGGCCCTTTGTTGTTAAACGTATATACAGCAGACCTGTTCGATTTTATTAATAATTTACTTGTTGGTTACGCTGATGATGTTACTTTGCATTCAGCGTGATTTGGAAGTAATTGATTCCTTGTGTTCTAGGTGGGGGATGAGGCTAAATGCGGGCAAGACTAAGACCATGCTCGTGTCCAGCTAGGTCGCGTCGCGTACAGTGAGACCTCCATTTCCTGCACTCATACTGGATGGTGTATCTCTTCCTGTGGCTGATGACTTGGTAATCTTGGGTGTCAATTTTGATCCAAAGTCAACGTTTGAGCCCCACATTCGTTCGGTTGCCTCACGTGCATCGCAGAAAATTGGTCTTATGAGGCGTGCTTGGAGGGTGTTTGGCTCGGTCGAATTGACATGTCGCTGCTTTAATTGCTATGTCCTCTTCTTCTGGAATACTGCTCCGTAGTCTGGGGTTCTGCTGCCGATTGTCATCTGTGTTTGCTTGACAAAGTGGTTCGTCGATGTGCATTCATGCTGGATGGTGTTGTGCCTTGTGATCTAGCGCATCGTCGCAGATTTGGTGGGGTCCAACAATTCTTTTTAATGTTTCAGGCTTAAATAAATTTCGACTTCTACATTTATTATGCTCTTTGACGTAACCAACCTCAGGAAGACGCCCAATTTCTTAAATATATGACGCAACCTCGGACTTTAACAATAAATTAAGTAGAAGCTTTTGTTTAAGAAATTTGACAACTGAACCAATATGTTACGTACGACGTCTATTCAGGGCTTTTTGAATTTTGTATTGGAATGCATATTGTATATAAAACTAGTTCATTAATGGCATCGACAGATGGCATTAGTCGGTGAACTAGCAGGGTTGCAGTTACTCCCATGCATTCACAGTACAGCTGCGCATACACGTTAAGGAGAAGTCCAGTTAGCACATTATCTATGGCGTGATCGGCCTCGTGGACGACTTAAAATGTGAAAGTTACTGCGAAGTGAAAGCACAAGCAGGAAACGGTAATTAAAGCTAATAATGATAATAATGTAGATGTGACGTTAATTACAGTCACATGAGAAGGAAATCAGATCAAAAAGAAAAGAAAATCAAGCTTACAGCAACGTATGAAACAACCCTGGACGCATGCAAATGTATTGATCGTGCGTGTGATACAATAAATATATTTCCTATGATACTGCCAGTATCTCAAATACACGCAGCGTTTTGTAAGCTCATCGTCGTATTTTCAGTCTCATATTGTTGAAAAACTATATGGTTCTCGACGGCATAGCTTTCATAAATGGCAAACCTCGAAGACATTTAAACTATTTTGTGCACCATCCCCTTGTGTGTACTGAATAAAGTTGATTGATATCTATATCTAACCATTTAACAATGCGCCAGAGAGATAAGGAATTATCGTATCATAATAAGTAAATATGCATCCCTAGGATATAATGAATTTGTTGTTAATTAATCTAAACATTACTTCAGCAACTGAGAGGAGTCGATCTCATCTATTAGGGGCACTCATAAGGATTCTCACCGATTGGAGAATTGTGCATAAAGTTCGTAACAGAAAGGCTTCATCTCTTTAGAATATTGACGAAAATCAACAATATAGCGCTAAAGTCAATGGCTCCGTTCCAAGTGCATGTAATTAGTCCCGAAAAAATCTTAATTGAATCCCAGTCATCTTAATTGAGTATTGTGGAATATCCTGTGTCCACGAAACGCCTAGCACATACCCGACCTATCCAGCTTACGCTCTTGCATCGGGTGTTTATTTATTCGATATCGCATACTCGACATGTTCGCACTGACGTAGCAAGTGTATGATGATTGTGCAAAAAAGAATAATAATTAAAGTAAGCGTTTCTTTGTCTCTGTATGGCATGGCTAATATCGACAGAAGCCGAACAAAATTTCTGGTTAACCCAAAACATATCTAAACCGGGTTCACACCACAAATTTTTTCGTCTCCATACGCAGTATCAAGTTTTCGAATGTATTGTTGCTTCCAAATAAACAACAAAAAATTGCACAATTTCTGAGTTCTAGTTAAATAAATATAAATAAATAATTAATTTAAAGAACTATTTATGCGAAAGTTAATGTGACGATTGACAGAGGCAGTTAGCAGGACCGGTAACATTTTATGAAACTTTTGTTAGATAAACAGCTGTGTTAACAGCAGCGCAACACGACGCTCGAACCTTAACCATTTCGTACAGGGGATGAAATACTATAGTATAGCCCTCATTTAGCTGAACACGTACATAAGCAATTAAGGTTGGAAGGACATTTAGTAGTTGTGTTGCCTTCATACCATCCAACCAATTCTTTCACATGAGTGATTATAAAATTTTTTTAGCATATACTGTCGGTCGACATATGTTAATCAGGTGACTTTGCTTTGTATAATTTTTCTGTGGCCAAGTGGTCGTTATGTTATAGCAGAATTGGGTTCGGTTTTCATTATTGCGTATCGCATTTTCAATGAATCGAGTGGTCAGTAGAATACGACATGAGATTCTCAAATTGGCTTTTGGTCCTGACCACTTCATTTGTTCTTGACACCACTATGCAGATAGGCAAATTTTAGAACTAATTAAGATAAAAAGTAAACCTCGTCAGTTGTATTCACTGTATGCGAGATAACAAATGGTTATTACTGCTACAATTACTACAGCGTTATCATACTGCAATATCTTCGTTAGATGGCTTCACAGACTCCATAGCTAATCTTAAAAATTCTTTCTCTATATTTACATGCCCATTTACTGAGTTCAAATGAAGATTTTTATTATTTATATATTTTGTTACTGAAGTACAGTAAAGATGAGAACGCATGCTTAACTTTCGAGCGTATTTACATATCAGTAAGTGCAGCACCACAACAGTTTCCTTAATAAAAGTTTGTATAAAGCTGAAAGCTTATGAATGTTGTTCTCGTTCACTAGTCATTTGCTTTCTCGAGCAAACTGGTAACTCCAAAAATATCTGTCGAATCAGTTGCAGGAAAAGATATCATGGACAGAACAGAAGCTGAAAACTAACGACTGATCCGACACCCCCATCGTTTCCACAGCCTTGCTACCACATTGTTCAAAATGTCCGCTTGAAATTTGAGAAACATTTCCTGCTGCCGCACATTACAACCATTACCGACAATCATTACTAAAGATATAAAAATAACCACTGACCCGAAGATTAAACGTAGAGTCTCAACCCATCAACGTATAAAATGAAAAGCACTATTAATACCGTCCACAAACATGCATAAGTTGCGTTAATGGGTTACATGTTTTGCACGGCGATTTATGATTAACCCTTATTCCAGTTTAGCAAAACCTTACCATTAAAAAATTGCACTATTTCCTGAGTTACATAGACCACTATATGATGTGCATGTCACTATGCATGGTGAGGTGTATTGTCAGATAATGAAAATGTAGAAATACTCAGTCGGGGCGAAACATTACATGCAAACTCAGCATCAAGTCTAAAGCAACATTAGACACGCTATGTATGGCAATGGTGAGAGTAATGTGCAGACTGGAAATCCAGCAATGTATAGCAGATTCGTACCGTCACGTGCTTACTCGGCATTGTAGTTTTCCCAGTGCTGCCAAGAGTCCACTTGAACCTTTCAGGATTTGAAGCTCAGCATTTATGGGAAGTGGAGTAAGAATTTAGCGATGCGGCACTAGAGGCGACTGAAGTACCCTGGACTCGGAATGCCTTTATTTGTATCAATTAAGACAAGAGGTAAACATGCAAGGGGAGGAAGGCAGCGGTAGCGGAACCAAGCGCGAGATGTCACGTATAGGCAACACTGGTCACTTGTTCGAATAAACAAAGCGCATAATGGATTGCAGTTCTGAGGTATAACCACCAGGTATCGCTTGTTTATTTTGTGCGGCCCCTTTTAATATAATGGCTCGACAAGCTGGAGTATTTGCGATCGACTCGAGCCATCGGACGCTGTTCGTGTTAAAGCACGCGGCCGAGGGATAGTGTTCGCCCTGCAGACATTATTAAGAAAAATACTTCTATAGCATCTAATGAAAAATCCCGCTTGTGGAGTGTTGATGAGTAAACTGAAGCATGCAACAACAAACGGATGAAGTATTTGTAGAGATATAGCGAGCGTGACCTCTTGAACTCAGCACCTAGCTAAATTGAGGGAAGGACTAACACTAACGTTGCAAGTAAATCATTCAATAATTAACAATAGACTTTAATTTGAAGTACGATTGTACAATTTTATGGCTAACTGTTCCTGATAGTCGTAATAAATGAATCAGTTCAGTTTAAAAGCTTTCTCCACCTTCCTGAAGTTATTAAGACACTCACTGGTCAATTTTCTTAAAATGATGCGGGAATAAAACTTTATTATTGCAAGAGTCACTATATTACAAATTGGCTCGACGTTTCGGCCTAAAACACTGGCCATCATCAGGATAAAAGGCAGTAATGTCATCTGCAAAATACAAAAGAATATTTACTCCATCGCATAAACATGACTGGGTTCCCGGAAAGTAATTATATTGCACGAAATACACCTAATATGCAAATTTCTGATTCTACATTTTTTAAAGTGTAATGCTATTGCACAAAATGTACGAGGTAAGTGCTAATATTGAACGAAGAACACGTGATTCACAAGTTGTAAAAAACTAAGATTCCTGATTGTAATACTATTGCATAAAATACACGTAATTGGTACGGACATGCACATTGCATAAATTTGTACTACGGACAGGGTTCAGGTACATGTATCCTAACACCACCAGCATTACGATCAAAATGGCGGTCACCCGAGCGTGCGAGCCCTTTTATGCAAGCTCGTTCTTCTGAGGATGCTCCAAATACAGCTTTAGAATATTAACCCCCTGATCGTATTTGACATTTATAAACGGATTTTCCTGTTTAATGNAGGTGCATTCATGTGATGGTCATTGGAAAAGTGCGCTTTTATGCTACTAGGATTGTATCTGTGCTGCTTACATCGCTTAATAAGGGCGTTCGTCGTGTACCCTACGTAGGTCGCGTTACAGCGATCCTCAGAAAAATTGAAACGGTACACGACTGCTGCCCTATCTGCGGCGAGCTTAGTAGGTCTGGTAGAAAAACACGAGCCTAGTTTGTATGGCTTGTAATATGGCACTAGTGCGACGGACGACTATTGTTGATGGGCTTTACATGCCTATGAATGATATTCTTAAGGGTTTTTCTGTCGGCGATGAATGAAAAACTATTATCGAACTGTACATTAAGTTTAATGGAATTATTGTCACCAGTCTCTGCAGAAACCGTCGTTAAGCGATGATTCAATTCCCGGGAAATAGAGTTTTCTACCAATGCTTGAGGATAACTGCAGTTTGCAAAAATTTGTTTTAGTTTCTGTATCTCTGTATGAAATGCTGGCCAAGAACTTGAGAGCTTGATGGCGCGACGTACTAATGTTTTAACAACAGACTTTTTGTAGCTGAGCAACGTATGCGATTCAAAAACTGTGTAGCAACCGTTATTTGTAGGTTTGTTGTAGACAGCGGTTTTTATGCAACCGTCGTCAATCGATAAATGAACATCTAAAAAATTAAAAGTATTGTTTTGTATATACTGCGTGGTGAATTTCAAAACAGAGTTTGACTGCAGTCTTCTAATGAAATGGTGAACATGGTTGTTGGATTGAAACATAGCTAAAATATCATCTACATATCGAACGTGAAATATTGGGTTGGATTGTCGTTCTTGTGCTAACAGAGTTGTTTTCAAGGCCGACATGTAGAAATCGGCGAATGTTGTGCAGAGCGGTGAACCCATGGAAACTCCGTTCTTTTGAAGGTAAGTTGTTCTGTTAAATGCGAAGGGTGTTTCCATGGTGCAGATCGTCAGGAGGGTGCGAAGTGTTTCTTGTTTAACATCTGGTGGGGGAAGCGTTTCATGATGGTAGACCGACGTTATGATGATATTAATGGTTTCGGCTACTGGGACATTAGTGAACAGTGATTCAACATCTAATGAGAGGAGCATCTGAGTTGGTAGCAGGTTTATAGGCTGCAAGCGCAGTAAAAGTTCATCATTTCCTGATATTATATATTTCATGTTGATGTATTGTCGAATTATGGCGTTTAGATGCTGAGCGATGTCGTGAGTGACAGTTCCTGTCATGCTGATGATTGGACGTAGGGGAGGCGCTTGTTTATTTGTATGGAGCTTTGGTAGGCCGTACAAATAACCGTTGCTGTATTCTCCTTGCCTTTGTAATCGTTTGTACAATGTTTCATTTGTGTTTTTATACTGCGATGCTATTGTATTTAATTTTTGTTTCGTTTTTTCCGATTGGTTAGAGGGGCAAGTGGTGAACTTTGTCTCATCTTGTATGAGCTCACTCAGTCGTTCTTTGTAATACTGAGTATCCATTACCACGACACCCCCACCTTTATCAGGCCGTTGAATGACGATATTTGGGTTTCCTTTCAAAGATGATTTTATGGCTGCACGTTCATCAGAGCTAAGGTTAGGCTTGCTATTATCCGGATAGTGTTTTATCCCAAAGTTTTTCAGCTTGATTTTTAGGTCTTCTTCTGTGTTGATGGCGACAGTCTGCTTTCTCTCTTGGTACTTTAATTCTGAGAAAAGTTTCTCCATTGCTATTTTCCGATTGAGAGGATTTGCTTTCTTCTTAATTCCAAAATTCAAGCCTCGGCTTAGTAGAGAAGTTTCCGATTTTATCAATATGTGTGAAGAGATGTTTGTAATTTTGTCACCCTTTTCTGGTAAAAACACGTTGTTGCCGAATAAAGATTTCATTTTTCTGCGATGTGTCGATAGAATGTCCGCTTCAACCTTCATGCTGAACCCTGTCCGTAGTACAAATTTATGCAATGTGCATGTCCGTACCAATTACGTGTATTTTGTGCAATAGTATTACAATTAGGAATCTTAGTTTTTTACAACTTGTGAATTACGTGTTTTTCGTGCAATATTAGCACTTACCTCATACATTTTGTGCAATAGCATTACACTTTAAAAAATTTAGAATCAGAAATTTGCATATTAGGTGTATTTCGTNTACAATTAGGAATCTTAGTTTTTTACAACTTGTGAATTACGTGTTTTTCGTGCAATATTAGCACTTACCTCATACATTTTGTGCAATAGCATTACACTTTAAAAAATTTAGAATCAGAAATTTGCATATTAGGTGTATTTCGTGCAATATAATTACCTTCTGGGAACCCAGTCATGTTTATGCGATGGACTAAATATTCTTTTGTTGAGATGCATATTTTTTTTTTGGTTTTTGCTTTTCTTTACAGACTCTGGTTTGACCGATGTGTGATTATAAACATTTTCACATACCTCTGTGCCAAATTACTTCGCTAATTATGTTGTATAGTACTTGCATTTATGAAAAACATTGCTGAACTGCAGTGTATCAGGTTTATGACTCCGTCAAATGGTGGCGATTTTAACGCTGTATTAAGAAAGCGATAATTCTTCGTGTCATTAGTTTGTTCTTCTAGCGTCACATATTAAATGCTTTTGTACGAGTGTGACGAACGCGTCAGGTGAAGATATAGAGGGTAAACTACCTGCTGCGGCCCGAGCTTCAGAGACTATACTTCCAGGGCTACACTATGTAATCGCATGTGCAACCTGATGATTGGACGTTCAGCTATCATGTCGTTCTTGGTACTGTATCTATGCTACACATTTTCATTATGTATCGGGACTACGTGCGAGGTACACATCCGCTCTTAAATTAAGTTGAGAGTTTAATGTACTGTATAGTGCGAATCCGGCCTAAAAATTCCGGCACCCATAGGTTAGTCAATAATTAATGCGATGAATGAGTCCGAGAAATGAGCCTAGAGGTCGAGGGTGAATTTCGCAGTGCGGATAATTTTCCAAGTTTTCAATGTCATTGTTAAGCTATAGTGAGAATACAAAAATATGCGATGAAACTTATCGAGCTAGTAAATCCGAGCATCTGTCGCTTATCAACACACAGCTCCAGGAATAAAAACGATAGTTGAGCGTCAAACAAATTCCGTCAAAGGTTACGGAGAAAATAGAATAACCCAGAGTTAAGAATCGTAGCATTTTTTCCCAAGAGCTATAAGAGTTCACCGTGGGTGAAGACATATCACCTACAGGCACGAGAGTCGCCTAAGAGAGCTGTGCTTTAGCTTGCATATTAAATGTAGTGGGAAGGAGCAGCTAGAGTAGGGTCGTGGAGGCCTACCGTTAAGCACGCAGGCCCGTGCCCCCCGCGAGACAGCTATACTGCCGAAGCGTCTGTCGGCCGCCCCCAGGAGGCCACTGCAATGGACCAAGTTCGTAATGGAATACTGGGCGGCTTTGGGGACCTCGGGGATGCACGCGCCTGTAGAGAGGCGGCCGTGTGGCACGCGAGGCAGAGTTACGTGAGGTGGCCAGGGGGTGAGAAGCTGAGCATATAAAGAGGGCGTGTTCGGGGTATGGGCCGGGGGCAGAGCGTGCCTAGACAGAGCAATATCATGTCTCTGGCTCACGAGATATGCCTACACTTAGGGCACGGAGCTGCGACACTGCTGTGTGATGCCTCGAAATTGAACTATAGCCAGTTAGCAGCTGAAGGGTCACTAGCCCCAGCATTTAATGATTTAGATTGGAAAAAAAGAAGAATATAACATCGAGAGAACAGTTGAAAGCAGTGAACGAGGGTGTTTCCATAATGGATCAACAAGCATGAGTACAGCAAGTCAGTACCATGTACAGTACATCAAAAAGGGACGTAAAGAAAGTGGGCAGGTAATCATGGAATTCCCCGAGGGAGATTCCCCATGATATTGGATGTCCAAACTCGGCTAATCTAACCCTATGACTCAGCTTATGCCTCTCTGAAGAGTCTTATTTCTTAAAGATCAACAAAACACTGGTAGAGAAATATTTCCGAGGACGATCACTTTCGTTCAAGTTAGCATGGATGTCGTATAGATTTCTTCCATGGCAAGCAATGATAATTTTGTTCAGAGACATCTTCATCGCTTTGAAAACACAAAGTGTAAGTAATACTAAGAATCCTTGTAAATATTAACAATTTAGCCCCCACAAGTAAACATTTTGGTCAAGTTTCAACTATTGCTGTATTTACGAAAATTGGAAATCAATACGGGCGGCAAAGGGTGAAGTGCAATGCAGGACTGAAATCCTTAGCATTCAATTGGCTCATTTAATGACGCAGCTGAAGTTTACGAAATTTCAGGAATTGTTTTCTATTCAATAAATTTTCAAAGTACATTACTGCTAATATGGTTAAAATCTCAAGTTTAAAGTTAACGTATGCTTAGCTCCTTGATACCCAATGTATGGAATACAAGTGTACTTTTTTAGGTAATTGCAGTTCTTATTAGAAGTAGAAAGATCAGTTCTGAAGTATTCGTCTTTTCACTTTACCTTGAATATAAGTTCATCACGTAATGGCTAATGATTAAAACTTTCGCCCAATTGGCCTTCATATTTAATTTTTTCTTTCTTTAGTGCCTTCAATGCTTGTACATTTTCACTAGCGTTTATGCCAGTCATGCGTTTAGTCTGTGCCTCATATATAGAACCAAATAAGGCCAAATGTGTAAAATGATGCTGTCTATTTGGAGCTCATCAGCCTCAACTGATATAAAACAGGAGTGCAGGTCACACGATAATAAATTAATGCACTATATTAGGTGCAGAGAGGGACATGATACAAGTGCCCAATGCACAGTCTAATGTACAAAATCCATCAGAAGGCGTCTGTGAAACTTTAGCCTGTTCACACTCACACCTTATATGTTTTGCGCAAAGATCGGCACCCAAATAGACGGTTAAGCACTACAGTTACTGGTCATGATTGAAGGTGCCGTAACTGAAACAGTAATTTCCACTCAGTTTCTCAACGCAGAAAAAGGAAGGTAATTATTACTAGTGAGTTAGCGTCCTAATTCCACGAAATCGGTGAATAACGATTATGAACGAGGGTAATCTGGGGCTAATATGTGTAGTGCAGTAAGGCCTTAGAGTTAATCTAAGGAGTTACTACACTAGCCAAAATACCCCTCCATTTTTCCTCGTGAACTACTGCATAGAGCCTTCTGTTGCAACAGGATCGCCGCATACGTCATTATGCAATTTGGTTTTCCAGCAACTTCGGGAAAACCAGCCGTAGGAAGTTTTAAGAAGTTCAGATTACCCGAGTGGTAAGCCAGTATTGGAGGGAAATTTCGTGTGTGACTGCAATGAGAGCAGCAAACACAGGAAAGCTGGGTTGGGTGGACCAGTAAATTATCTAGGAGCGATCAAACAATTCTGACGGACTTGACTGCATGAATACGAGGCATCTGAGCTCGAGTTCGAGACTAGGATAATTGCATCAAGTTGGAGCAATAATAATTAGCAGACGTTTGTGAAGTTATTGGACTGAAGGAAACTGCTCCAGAAACGGTCAAATTTGCGTCCAAAACAGCAGAGCCATCGGCTGGCTTTGGTCCGGGAAGATTGCTTTAATCTTGTTAGGTAGAATGTCTGATATTAACTTGCTTCATCTCAGGGAGTCTTTATTATAGCTGAAGCTGGTGTGCTCAAGATACTATACAGAATCTACGTTTTGTTAATACTAATACTGCGAGTAGATGTTTATTCGCTCAGCGCGAACAGCTTCAGAAGTGAAGAGATTTTGTACACTAGTTTATCTTCAATTCTTTAATATGTATACTCAGTACTCATTATATGGGAGCTGCGTTAGCGAAAAGCACGCATTGGGTGAATTCGTTTATATCGAACTTATCTCTGCCTTATACTAAAAGGGGGAGGGGAGGAGAAGGGGGTAACGTTCCATGACCAATTTTTATTCTTTAAATGTTAAATAGGGCACATTTTCATTATACTGACATAATCTGCACTACAGCAGAGCTAAAATACGACAGTTATGGTATGCTACAGTAATGTATGTGAAAAACTTTCTAAACAAGATATAACCAAGATATTGTCTTGTGGTAAAAACTTACTTCAATATCGCAGGAAGTCAAGAGGGTTGGATCAACTGAGGATAGCGGGAAAGAGACACTACATCGGGCTACCAGCCAGTCGCACTCGGTTCGGTCGGCCCACCCGAGTCATCTGTCGCGCGCGTTGAATTTCCTCCCGCGCACAACTCGCATTCCCCACAGAACTAGCAGGTCGTATACGGCGAATTTTCTTCACATAAAGAGAATTCATTGGTCATAAATGTATAATCGAATTTAAGTAATTCCGTATATTCCGAACTCGTATAGAACAAGAATCAAAAGTATTCATCGGCTATTTTTGGACTGTATTGGAAATGGAATACTTAAATTGGGTCTGTTTTAGCTGCTCGGTCATCATAATTAACGCTTCTACTTTTTTACGCAGGTACGTGTAATCTACATCTATTTTCAATATCTTCATTTGATGAAGTTTAATTTTGTTGTGCTATTGGTATCTGTGAATTAGCCATGCTGATACCAAGCTCAACACTTATAGCTTTTTAATGTTATCCGATATTAATTTGATTCGCTAGCGTGACTCCAAACAGCTCTTTACAAATGCATGTTAATGCGAGNTTCATCATTGATGCGTTCAGATTTTCGTGTAGCCTTCCGGTGCAGTTAATAGCAACATGACGTAGTAGTCTACGGCGGCTACAAAAGAGCGCTGTGCTCAAGTATCCCTCCAAACGATAACTTCGTTTTCTACAGCAATATATAAGAGAAATGAAAGAAAACTTATAGACTTCCACGTCACAAAATTAGTAGGTTAGATTATTACCGATCTAAAGTCTGGAGTTTCACTGGACGAAAAACATTGGGCTTATTGATAAAAAATCTTGCCTCTCGTGACAGAATAAATGCATAGAAACGACTGCCTGGCACGACCTCTTGAAGTAGAATATAGCGCGGAATTTTATACAGTCCGAGAAAAATACACGATATAAGTACGTCATAAGCTATGAAACAGCTTTCAGTAAAAAGGTGCTATATTTTAATTTGCATGAGGAGTAGGCTTACCAGGTCAAGACTGTAACGTGCGGCAGAGGTGCGGTCTAATATCTGCTCACATTTGGGTATTCAAAAGATATGAATACGATGGGCCAAGACGAGCATGGTACCGATCATGTCGGGTGGAAGCGGTACAGTCTACATTTTTGGAAGCAAAAGGTACGGACACGGTGGGCCAAGACGAGCATTGATATCTATCGCTTCTTGAGGCACCTGTAGTCGAAAAATACGTACATTTTAGTAGCGAAAGGAAAGGCACGGCGGGCCAAGACGAGCATGATACCCATCACTTCTTACGGCAGCTATACAGTTCAAACATCCGTCCATTTTGGGTAGCCAAAGCAAAGACACGGCGGGCCACGAAGACCTCAGTGTCAGCCACATCGAATGAGCCATATTCAAGTGACACTCCGGCACTCCCTGGACTCCATATGAGACCGGCAGCTGTGAGTACAATTGGACCGAGTTGGTTTAATAGTTTAATTACAGCTGGTCAGGTATGGCAGTCCGGACTGGATTTCGTAGGAGCGCTCGGGCAATTACACCTTCGTTAGAGAGGACCATTCGCTTGTGTTCTCTATTTGTTCTCTATTAGAGCGCTGGCTTCGTTGATTGCTTGCTTGTTGTTGTATGACGGCGGAGGGAGAGAAGCCACGCGGCGTGTCGCAGCCGTGCGATGCGTGTCACTTTATTACATTTGTGGTGGCCCTCGCAACTGCCCTGATTCTCTTGCCTGGCAATTACTTTGCAGTAACTTAGCTCTGCTACCACTACTAAATTATGGAAACAATAAGCTTAGGCAGAATAACAAATGCGGCCACAAGCTGGATTAAATACACTGTAAACTGCCGGTCTTGCACGACCGGGCAAGAATATCAGGCAACGCATTTCAGGGTTTGGAGACGTTGGAAGATGATGATACATTAAATATTACCGAAAAAGAGAATAAACTGATTGGATTAACGGTACCCAACACATCGACGAGAAGATAATAAGAATATGAGAAAATTGAAGTTCTTTCATCGCCACCCAGTCGGAAATTATGGTTGTGATTATAGTAGAATATAGAGATGTATGAGAGATTAAAGTCGATTATGGATGCTGAAACAATATGGTAGATATGTCGACCATAACATAACGTTGATTTTAGTATATTTAAGTCGATATTGGTGGAGGCAATATTGGTTGTTTAAGGTTTGTCAAGCAACGAAGGTCTATGGTAGTACACATGGATGTTTGACACTATATATGGTAGATGGTTGTACAAGGATGTTCAAAGACTATACATGGTAGAACATATGCTAGAGCATAACTATGGTAGCTTATCAACGGATTTCCGTACGTACGATCATGAGGGGGATTCTTCCCATTATATGGGGCAGAATATGTATGGATTGCCATGGATTTTAATAATATGGCTAGAATTCCCAACATTATCAGTAGTAAATAATGTACTGAAATACTCGTTTTTGAGGGTAGGTTCCCCTCGCGGCGCCTCTTCCGGTTTTCCAGGCCCCGCCCATTTCCGGTTTGCGCCCTCCCCCTGACCCCCGCTAAACCGTTAGTGCATTGGCCGTTATAAACCGGAAGCTCACGCGCGAGGGGAGCCGCGAGGGTAGGTTACCCTCAAAAACGAGTATTTCAGTACATTATACACTACTATTATCGACCAAAATAATATTGTATGACGATAAGTTTGAATGCGAAACATCTAAAAATTCATATCATAGTGCAAAAATTGTGCATATTTTCAGCCTTTTCTTTCCTGTCGATGAAATCTAAAAATTGCAGGGTATATATGGACACTAACGGCCTTGACGTTATTTTTATTCATTGTTTCCCGATTTTTTTACGCTTAGCCACTTTAGCGTAGTTACCCATTATTTTTAATTCTTTTTGTTGTATTTCTTGCTATAAAGTATTGCAATCCTTGATCAAATATTGCCATCTATTTTTATGTTCATTCAGTTCATATCTGTAAAGATTCATCAAGAAATTATTCCCATTAGCTTTATGTGGAAGATGTCAAGTTTTATGAGATATTTAACCTTTCGTACCCTGACAACGGGTACGCCTGAAAATTATCAATAGAGTTGTGACTTCCTTTCAACTGGGTAGAGTAGCTCTATACCGACTTAGAGTTAAAAAGAAGTTTCATATAAACGTGCGTTAACTGCACCGACTGGTTCAAGCTCCTGCTCTAGCATCGTTCTGAAGTTTAGAGCCTTAGACCATTCTGAGCTGCAGGCCTAACACGCACGTAATAATTAAACTATTATTATAAGCAACTAATCATCAGCAAACAAAGCAGACATCGACTGCCTAATATGTCAACAATTAAAAAAGTTCATCTTGGTAGAATGTAGTTGTATCATTCGCAGAACACAGTCAATTTTGGTTGTGACTGGTGTTTTTTACGGTTCACTATGATAGATCATGGTTGTGCAGCTAAAACCTTAATAGTTGTAATTGGGTGTTTATGGTTGGGAATTATGGTTAATAATATGGTCGAAGGTTGTGACATATCTTTACCATACTGCACCCCATATATGGCTGAATATGGAGGATATTTCGATAATAAACAACCAAAGTCTCGACCATAATCATAGTTGTTCTACTATAATCACAACCATAATTTCCGACTGGGAGAGTGATGGGTGATCGAAAAATCCCAGCGTTAAAGAGCAGTGCTGTAACCCACTGACTGGGGCACACCATGCCGGTATAGCTGTACACTGACATTAAAAAAGGGCGCCAGTCTCATCAATATTTGATATTGCTCGGAAGGAAGCACTGTACTGAATTCGTGACGGCATCAAATGAAGTACAAGCGCTAGTAAAATTTCTACTACTACTCAAATTTAGTACAGAGGATGAGGTAAAACGGGATGCGGACACGCCGCCTTAACATATGATACACACCTGTACAACTGTAAAAAAAAAACTTTCACAGTAAACGTGTGCTTTAGCAAGTGTATTGTTCGGAAGAACGGCTATAAGTGATCCTCGGAGCTATATAGGATTAAGCTGTTAAGAAGAGACAATGAAACAATTACTTCTTGCGTTCATCAACGTTTTGCTGCATTCTAATATTCCTGTCAGTAACACGCTTTTCCAAATCCACTATTCCATAGCGTTGCACATTCTTAATTGAATACTTTTATCGCTTCAGACCGAAATTGCAAACCAGATTCTGGAGCAGCCAAAAACTGTGCTAGGGCAGCGCACTCACAATGTTTGGTGCAATAAATAAAACTGTAAGCAAAAAAAGAGGCCGGGCCGCACCATTTGGCAAATACCTTGAGAAATGCGGCGAAAATATAGCTAAAAAGCTAGGTAAAGATTGTGCACCATATAGTGTAATATCGCAAGAGAGACTATTATTGGTGCTAACGTTGCCTTCTCAAATACTTCAGAGTCCCAACATACACAATCTTCAGTAATCCGAGAGGAGGAAGAAAGAAGGGAGCTGTAGCGGGTCGAAAAAGAGATGAAGTCCATACATGGACGAATAAAGCGTATCGGAACGACAAGCATGGGTAAGCTAGGAGGAATCAAAACCAGGCGTATCAGCAAGACCAGTCAAACTGGATTTGGAAAACAGTAAGCTAAAATTTTGGATAACTCAAAGGGTCTCTAAGAAAAGAGTGAACTCGTGATGACAGGTTGACAGGTACAAGACAGGGTGTCAAGATGCAGTTCAGCATTGGGCAAGTGTTCGAAATGCAGTAGCATTGCTCTCTAATCAAGCGGTATATATATTTTTTACATAATCGCTCCTAATTCGTTCTATTTTTTGGGGTCACCATCGCGCGAATTAGGAAGAGATAGGGATAATCAGACAACCCTAGTATTGGGGCGATATTAGAAAACTATCACAAATAGCGTATATCGTGAGACCATAGCGGGTCTATGAAATATCACGGGAATTGGGTTACAGGTAAGAAAAAGATTTACTCACAAGTACCGCAGGTCTGGAAAGCAATGAAGCCAAACTCACCTGGAAGAGAAAACAATACGTTAATAATTTAGCTCCAATACATGATTCTGATATCAATAACAATTCTGCTCTAAATTTTGCCTATAGCAAAGTTCACCGAGAATAAATGATACAATAACTAGAGCACTCTGAGAGCGCATACCTACGCCATACGAGGCAACGGTAGCAAAAAATTCAAATTGGATCTGAAACCATAATTTTTTTTGTATAAACTCCAAAACTAATCATTTGTGCCTTTTAATAGTAATAACAGATTGTGCAATTTTCTTGAAGACCCGTTCATAACTTTTTGAGTTATACTGCTATCAGACGTTAAGACAAACATGAGTCAAACATACAAACGAACTAACCGCTCTGCACCAAAATTGAATCATTAATGTCTTTCAACATTATTAACAACCTTTGTAAATTTCATAAAAATCCATTCATTATTTTTTGAGTTATTGTGCTAACAAGCATAAAATTAAAAACAGTGACAAACGAACAACAGATCATTACCAAAACTTGATCATTCACTTTTTGTTATATACCTAACAACTCATGTTAATTTCATAAAAATCCATCCATAACTTTTTGAGTTATGGCATTGAAAAAAGTGAGGCAGACAAACAAAAAAAAAAAAAAAAAACAAACGGATGGACATATCTTCATCAAAAGTTAATCATCTGTTTTTCCTAACATACATAACAATCCCTGTAAATTTCGTCCAAATCGGTTCATAAATTTTTGAGTTATCTCGGTGACAGACAGAGAAACACGAGGAAAACATAACCTCCTTGGCGGAGGTACTGACTGTGAATGAGGTAAACACGACAGATTATAGCGTCATATTAAATTACAGCAACTACAACGAAAATGCTAGTAATGATTACGGTGCGTTCGACTGGGTCGTCAAAGAGGATTGAAACCAAACCCGCTCGGCTTGTCTTGCAGACAGGAACTTTGGTGTTCTCACTTTCAATACGGCTGCACGTTGTAGACGCTCAGGAATTACCTTGAGTCTGCTGAAAACTCCCTTTTACTGAGCAATATTGAGTTTCTGGAAAGGTAACTTATTGAGGGTCAATGCCTGAAACTCAATTCGAAAATATTGCACCTGTGTGAAATTTCAAACAGGTCAAGCCTCCAAGGCATAATTTTTGCACCCAATCGAACATGCACCGATAGCAGTCATACTCTTTCATTCTCTACGCGCCCATAAGGTGGAACGAATTCGTCACAATATTTCGGTCTCGAATATCTTGGTAGCAGCAGCGTATAGCGATGCTTTTCTTATCTAGCTTAAAATATTAGGATACCGCACAGTTAAATTATGTAATTGTGCTGCTGTAACCTAACATGCTGCTTTTTTTTTTAGTAAACTGAAAACCAAAAACCAATAACTGAAACAAATCTTAGGAAGAACATAAAGTAGAGCGTAAATAACAGAGGTTATTGCAGCTTGTTCCTATCAATCAATTCATGATGTAGACTGTCACTCGGTTAATAAATTTTATAATAACAATTTCTGTTATTACGATTCATATATCTGGGGGTAGGGGGATTACCCAATTGCCGAACTTAACTATTTCCGAACAAACAGTTATTATTTGATGGGATTATTACTTTCACCTATCAAATATTGATGTTTGTTTGGAAATAGAGTTAGTTCGGCAATTGGGTAATTCCCATGTACAACTATTGACGAGTGCAAGCCTATGAGGGAATTGCTAATTTCGTAGAACATTTCTTTCAGCAGACTATAATTTAGGCCATTAAGGAAAGAGATCACAACAATGAGATCACGGTCTCCTCTCATCAATCATGTCGATCAATTTGGAATATTCTTTACTCTCCAGTTTGATTACCGAACAAGAATCCTTTTCTGACACAACATAACGCAATTATCACACACAACACAATTATCACACACACACAACACAACGCAATTATCACACACAACACAACGCAATTATCACACACAACACAACGCAATTATCACACACAACACGGACAGGAAACCTACAAAAAAATTTATATCCACGGGCGAATTCGCACGTCATTCACATAAACGCGTTCGCTCAACCATACGCCCGAATGCGTTACTGTGCCCTCGAGATAGTCGACAAGTGCACTATTTTCCGAGTTTATTTTCACTCGGTTACTTGCCCATTGACACTTGCAGAGGAAACTAATTTGACGGTTAACATTTTAATAACTCTTTGTGGCGCACACAAGGTTGTGACGACAACGACGCTACAAAACTTTTGGATGAGTGGATGAGTGAACGCATTGATATGAATGGCGTGTGAACTCGCCCTAGCGCACCCTCAGGGACTCAGAAGCCGGACATCGGGCGCCTCGAAGTAAATAACTGAACGGCCTATGCTGAAGCGATACAAAAGTACGCTGAAGTAGGCCCAATAATTGATCTGTGAGGAAAAGGGTGGTCAGAGCATTGTCATGCAAGATAGCAGAACAATCCATGTTTTAAATGAAGATTTTTTAAAATTATATTAACGTTTTGAATCTCTTTTGTGCAAGTGGCGAGCGACATGAGCTGGTGATGTAAGGCTCCAGGAAAGAAGACAGTACAACTTATTAGTGTCCACCACGTACTGTTCTGGAAGTTATAAACAGTATTAAATCAATGAAAAGTGATGATTAATTCAATTTAAAATAACACCAGCTACATGCATACATCCATACATGTGTAATAATTAATGCCGTATCCCTTGAAACACACAGACAACGCTCTACAGCGTAAATGATCCAAAGCGTGTCAATTAAGTCATTCAGCGTTACAAGGAGGACAAAACCGACTACTTTTCACCCCGAATACGGTTCATAGAGCACACGAATTTTATTTTTAAACCAAACTGCTTGTAATAAACTTTTTCGATGCAGGAAATCTGCTATTGTCAGAATTAATTTCTATCTATTCGCAGAAAGAGCTTTGCGTATTGACCGTAAAAACTCATTTACGTTTTTATTTTAGTAAATAAACGGAAACTGGTAGATCTTGTGGACTAGCTACTTACCATTTTCAAAGAAAGAAACAATACGCTGGCCTTGAGATTTATAAATTGATACTGATGTCTATTGATACGGTTGAAATGAACGGATCGCATTACGTTGCTATTAGGAATTACTGTATAAGATTTTCTAAGGGTTGAAGATTGGCAACGATACATGCACATCCACGCTGCCGAACTGATGCTCTAAACAAAGAAGAAAGTCAAAGGCGTCAGAACTTAAAAATGAGTGAAAATTCACCGACGAACCGTCACCGTCCAAAACAATTTGCTTACTCTCCCAGAAAATAAATATTATCCACTGTCATTCTGGCAACCTTTAGATACATGACAATTATTATGTCATTAACGTTCTAAAATCTTACGATGAGACACACCTACATCGCTTTTCCAAAAATTTGGACTTTCCGTAAGGTATATCTCAAATCATCCTAGATCGGGTAGAAGAACTGCATCGATTTTTAGAGGAGATTTATTAATCTGCAGGATGCCTTCGAAACAGAGTCTTCTAATTAATGAAATGAAAAAAACAAAAATACTAGATCAAATTCAACACGTATAACGATGCTTCAAGAGAAATTTAATGCACCGCGAATTTATTTCCTACAGCCAGTGCCCAGCAAACGTTCCACAGGTGAAAATGAGGCACTGGCCAGCGGCCAGATGCAAGTTCTCTACAGTTATTGTTCACTTGTCTAGTACAAGCAATCACTGTGAAGACGCCACCTTGACTTGATGAAGGCGGCAGAGAGGCCAGCGCAATTAGTGATCAGGCACGTCCAGGGCTAATGCTTCCCAGGGGACGGTGACACACACACACACACACACGCTCCAAACCGTCACGGCTGGCCTAAACCTTCGGCTGTGGAGTCGGTATATACCAAGCAGTGCTGTGCAGCTTCTGCCCACTGAATTCCGGCTCTGGCGACTGGTTTTTCAATTCCTAAGTTGAGATGTATAGACTAAATAGACTAAATACTCGTAATGCCCCGAGACACATCAGCGTTTAATATAGACCAACTATGATACAGAACAACTATAATACACACCAACTATAATACACACCAACTATAATACAGACCATCTGTAATACAGACCAACTATAATACAGACCAACTATAATACAGACCAACTATAATACAGACCAACTATAATGGGCCTGTTGGTTGAGAATGGGCCTGTTAGTTGAGAATGGGCCTGTTGGTTGAGAATGGGCCTGTTGGTTGAGAATGGGCCTGTTGGTTGAGAATGGGCCTGTTGGTTGAGAATGGGCCTGTTGGTTGAGAATGGGCCTGTTGGTTGAGAATGGATCTGTTGGTTTGAGAATGGGCGTGTTGGTTCGTCTACTGCCGCCTATCTAATCTAATACAGACCAACTATAATACAGACCAACTATAATACAGACCAACTAAAATACAGACCAACTAAAATACAGACCAACTAAAATACAGACCAACTAAAATACAGACCAACTATAATACACACCAACTATAATACAGACCAACTATAATACAGACCAACTATAATACAGACCAACTATAATACAGACCAACTATAATACAGACCAACTATAATACAGACCAACTAAAATACAGACCAACTATAATACACACCAACTATATAATACAGACCAACTATAATACAGACCAACTATAATACAGACCAGCTATAATACAGACCAACTATAATACAGACCAACTATAATATAGACACCTCAGCCTGCTGAAACTCAGCTCTAGCAATTTTTTTTCGTGGGCTATGTAGTTGAGGCAAATTTCTCACATTTGCCAAGTCTCTAGGTGCCTAATGGAAGGAAAGTGGGTCTAGGCATTTTTATTTCTAGGCTGTGGTGTCTATACAATTATGTAGACACCACAACATGCAATCTATGAAGTTTGATAGCTGTTATACCTGCTCCTCGCCTGCGTGATGCTGTCGCTCAGTCTCTGAAAAGGGATTTGTCGCGTATTAGTGCATGGTGCTCGGCCTGGAGTATGAAGTTGAATGCCAGTAAGACCAAGTCGATGATTGTCAGTCGGTCTCGGACACTTTTACCGCAGCATCCCAAACTGGAGATTGGTAACACTTTGCTTCAGGAGTCTAGCTCATTGGAGATTCTAGGTGTTGTCTTTGATGGGAAGCTCACTTTTGAGCCGCATATTAGAAGGTTGGTGTCACGTGCTTCCACTA
>LQNS02278159.1:4544271-4555811 GCA_001587735.2 Parhyale hawaiensis | reverse complement strand
TAATGGTTTTTTGCTGGATTTCCTTTAGCAGCGTTTTGGGCTTCCCGGTGTTGCAAATGCTTCATTTGGGTTGTATTACCTGTCCGTGGGAGCTCAAGCGTGAAGTTTTAATAATAATAAAACTTGGCTTTTACAAATCTTTTTGTTTCCAAGGCTCTGGAGTCAGGACCAACCGTCCTACTTGCGAAACCTCGATCTGCTTACCGTTCTTGTAATATTTTTTCTTTAATTCTTAGGCTGAGGAGACCAGCCAGAGAAGACTGCCGGTGAACTCTCCTGCACGAGTCCGTTTCATAGACTCTTACAAAATACTTCTCGGTCATTGGAGAGAAGAGCATCATGCGCAGGTAGACAGAAGCAAATTCTCGACCATCTAGTTTAGTGTATATTGAGCTTCCAACAGAGAATGCAGCCAACGGCTATAATTTATAATAAGGAAAGCACAACTGAAATAACATGTAATTGGAGACAGTTCACTAGCAATACTCATATGCATTTATGAAGAATATTTGCCATGTGCATACGTATTTTAATGACAAAAGCTCCATAAAATGACAGGTCATTATTACTATCTAAAGTCAATCTGAGCCTCAAACAAAATCCGCCGATAACCTTTGAGTTATGGCATTGATAAAAATGAGGCAGACAAACAAACAAACGGATAGACGGAGCTTCACCAAAAGGTAATCATCTGTTCCTCCTAAGATACCTAATAATCCCTGTAGTTTTCGTCAAAATCCGTCCATACCTTTTTGAGTTATCTTGATGACAGACGGACAGACAAAGAGACAAACAGAGAGACAGACAGACAAACTCGAAGAAAACATAACCTCCTTGACGGAGGTAATAAGAATGTCATTTGATGTAAAACATAGCTTCCATTATTATGACACCTTAAGTATCGAACAGGCCAATATTTCAACAGAAAATATTTTGGGATGCTTTTTGAAAATAAAATATTTCCAAAGTGCATCGTCTTTCGTGAGGAAGAACTCCTCTTCACAGGAAAATATAATGCAAGGACTATGCTTTTTCTCATAATACCAAAAGCTTGCTACAGCATCTTTGTGAACAAAACCTTGCCTTATGACAAATAACGAAGAAACGAAATATTATGAGATGTTTTTCACTAAAATGAGCAGAGTGCATTGAATTTGTTATGAAGGATCCTCATCGGGCGCCACTGTGGGGCCGCAGCCTACCTCATGAGAACCAAAGACAAAAGACGGCTTAAAACAAAGCTGATTACTTTATACGGGACAAAGAAGGGCTTCTGAATGCCGCCTCTGGATTAAACCGTAAAAATTGTAGTGGTTCTAAGCAACCTAAATATTGCGTGCCGAGTTCTCGCGGGATTTTCTGGGTGGAAAAGCACGTGCGTACAACAGGGAGAGGCACTGCATATGGGGCTTCTTATTCAAAGTTTAATAAAGGGTAGGAGTTGGTTCAAGCTGTGGGTGTGATAATGCTTGGCGTTTAAAGGGGTAATACAATGATAAATTTTTATTATTATTTCTTTGTTTTGGTCACCTGATCCAACGAAGCTGACGCCATCGTTTCCTCATCAATTCACTGCCATCACGGCCCAAATAAAATCAGAAGTCAGCTGATACGCGAGGCAGCGCCGCAGCAGACGATTCCAGTGCTAAATATATTAACCTAACACAAGGCATCGTCGCTTGAGCACACTGCGTTACTAATTAATCGAAGCCTAATTTAAGCAGGGTGTAGTAACGCAACGGGTAAGACATACAGGAATTAGCAGAATTGGTAGGGGTGCTCTGTGACGTCATCGGGGTGGAGCCAATCTACACCTCCACAAATTCTAATAGCAGTCAGTATTTCTTTAAAGTTATGAATTTTGTCTACTTCACAGTATCTCGCTGGTCATCATATATCAACAGAGTTAGGTGAGAATTGTAAAGAAGGAGTAAATGACTCTACTGTGACTTGACTGTAACGTCACAGACTGATGAAATCACAGATGGACAGTTTCTAAGCGCAGCTTGGCTCTACCTCGAGATTCATGTGACGTCATCGTTCACCCACCAACATTTTGCATGAACAATTTCGTATAACGGGTAAAATATTTGGACTGAGCCGCATTAGGTATTATAAGAAGATTTAAGCCTCCCTAAATAGGTACTAAGCTATTCTAAGAGAGGTCAAGGAAGGGACAAATAGTATGTCGATAGAAAACGGGGAACCCATGCACGAAGGTGTTACCACACAGGATCAATGCGCATGGGAGCAGCAAGTCGGGAAAGAAGAGGAGAAACAGACAACAGTAAGATCAGTGGGAGTATGAAAGTGGGCATGAAAGACAGACGTCCCAAAGGCCTAATTAATTGCTAAGGTAACCTACACGAACCTCCTGGGGCGCTACTCCCGACTGAGCCGCACTAGAAAATAAACTAAAAAGTTACAAAATCAAGGAAATATATTATATATTCACAGAGTTTTAAAAAATAGAATGACTCTCAGGATTATTTCAGTTTTAAAACCCTTCAGGGTTCAGACATTAAGCATCGACGAAACAAAAAAATTTTGGGCTGCTAGAGTTATGTAGATGAAACTCGTCTCCTGTTCACCAATTTATGACGAAAACAACAAAATAACGACTGTGACGTCATCATTCAATCAAAACTTTCGTGTAAAACTACCGAAGAACTTTCTGTGTCTTCTTCAGTTTGTGGTCGTACGAACGCAGGAACAAACGAACCAAGTAAAGAACGTCGGGAGTAACTAGCAGAATTATAGTGTGACTATAGAGTACCCAGCCGACTCAGAGACGGCATCTAATGGTCGTTGGCTTCATTATTTCCGACGGCCAAACAATTATGCGAAAAAAATATTAAGGAACAGACAGAAAGTTATTAGGGAGATCATCATAGCTATCGAGATATCGATATATCAAGTCCGGTGAAGTAGTGAATATCTGAATGTCATTCTTAAATTTGCGTTGACAGTAACAGCTCTTGTGTAGATATTTTCTAAGCGGAAATTAAGGCTAAGAAGAATCCTATTAGAATAAAATGCTTCGTGCATTTATTTCGTGTCGGCTCTTAAAGAAATACTGTATATCTGCAGCACGAACCAGTGCGTGCGGGTGTCCCAGTAAAGGATGTTGTCAAGTTGACTCTAACCTTACCTTCGTATAACAGAACAGAAGACTGCCAGGATAGTCCATCATGAAGAGATAATTTATGAATCCGTATGAGCTTTTAAAAAATACGTAGCTTATTACCAGCTTATTAAGGTACTGTGCATCATCAACGAAAAATTTTTATTTGATCGGCCAATGCACAAGTTTAGTCGCCAAGATCCATTGAGTGTTCACCGAACTACAGGATGATCTGGTTGCAAGAAGTTCTGCACTTAGGCTATGAACCTATACACAGGTTTCCGTATAACAATCTAGTTTTACTCTTACGAATATAGCCTACATTCCATAGCCATGACAACACTTAAACACACAAACGCAGCATTATTTTTTTGAATACCAATTAATATATAGAATACACTATGCAGTATTCTTGAAACACCTACTAATTATTATAGATATGCATAAAAAAATCTACAATTTATTCGGAACAATTATCAACACAGATAAAATTGTCTAAGTGGAACACCTGTCCCTGCTGAATATTTAATAATACACTGTTTTTTGAACACCTATCCATAGTAAGACACTCAACAACACATTGTTTTCTGAATTTACCAAACTGTAACAAAATAAATGATAGACAGAGGTTTTTCCAACGATGTACTGTGGGCAGCAAAATTATATTCCAGTTGCAGCAAACGCAGAAGGGGAGCAAGATGTGCCGGTCCAGCTAATGTGAAGGCTTAGAGCAGAAGCTCATCTGTGCCAGGGCAATCGTTGCCACTGGACTTGTAATTGATGGTTCCAGATCAGGGATTGCATCATTACGGTCACTGGAAATCTGCCTCCCACGTCCATCCGATACTGCAGAAAACAGAGGCACGTTGTGCCACGTAAACACGCAGCGCAGGTGTAACAGGGAGTACTGGAAAGTTCCCAGGGCAGTAATGCGCAGCACAGATATTCGAGGAGTTCATGCGAAACTAACTACGCATCCCATATATTGCAGAGAGTGCTGGAAGTTCCTGCAAAATTACATAAACTGCACAGCTATTCCGCGGAATGCTATCAAATTCATACGAAACTAAATACGCATCCCAGATATTGCAGAGAGTGCTGGAAAGTTCCTGCATAACTACAAACGGTGCACAGATATTCCAAAGAATGCTATCAAGTTCAAGCGAAACTAAATACGGCACACATCTATAGGAGGAATTGCTGGAAAGTTCCTAGGTCGATAAATACGCCGCACAGATAGGCCTATACGAGGGAGTTGCTATTAAATGAGTGAATAAGATGAATGATGGAGTGCTGGACAATACAAGTAGAATAATTTAATTTTTTATTACAAGGTTAACTACACTACAACACAGACTTATCCCATTTATAAGAAAATTGCTCAAAATTGAAGTGTAAAAATATAATATTAACTGAAATGCCTAGCAATACTGAAGCAAATTAATACATCAAAACGATGAAATACATATTTTGAACAGTTAAACAGCGAAAGCCTCTGACAATGGTACAAAAATTATAGGAGTGACTCGCTAGGGTCTCCTTCTATTGGAACTGCCTACTTCTTTCACACTTGAATCAATCATCAACTGCTGAAAATTCATCGACAAAATGATCACATAAGATGTCGATATAAAAACTATCCAGGTCTAAAAAAATCCCGGAAAACTGAAATAATAAGCCCTCAGTGACGACTCACTAACTATGCTAACTCCCTGCCGACCGAAGAAGAACAATTTCTCTTACTTTCAAAGGAACTTCAGCCAGGGAAAATGCAGATAAAGTCGGTTTGTGCTGGTTTTCTAATTGCGTAACATTTTGAAAAGAAATTCGAGAGTTTCAAAGAAAAATTTAGAAAACAAGCCGAACTCGAGACTCTTCTGCCCTCCGTTGACTTCGTTGCAATGGATTGGATGCGGACAGTACGAGCGAAACCCTTGTTTTTGGGGATGGGTGTTCACTGAAATGAATGCATTTCAATCGTAATTTAAAGGAATTACCTTAGTAACTAAGACAGTAACAATGATGGACAACTGAAAAATTTTAGGAAAAGCTATATAGTAAGTAAAAGTGAATAGTTTAGGCCTCCGTTTCCACTACACAAGTAATCTTAGATGCAGAAGAAGAAAGAAGGGACGTATAGTATGTTGACAAAATGAGGAACGCATGCATGAGTGTGTTCTCACGCGGGCTCAACGATCATGGGAACGGCAAGTCGGGAAAGAAGAAGAAAAACAGAATAAAGTATCACCAGTGTAAGGATGACAATGGAAGGAAGCACTGCGGGCATTAGATAGACGTCCGGAATGCCTAGTTATGGCTAATGTAGACTACAGGGTCCCCCTGGGGTCGCTGCTCCCCATGACATATGTAGGATGGGACTGTACGCATTTCAACAGCAATGATGTACAAAAAAATTTCAAGGGCATAATTAGAGAAGCTACGACAGCTCAGAGATAAACATTTAGTATTTTCAATTCGCTCATCCTATCGAGATTATCCAATGCGACTGACTTTAATTTGTCCAGAACTTTAAAGGCCGGTCTAGACGCTACGTTTGCAAACAAATTTCGTCTCAAAAACTTGAAATTTTAGAGCGTCTATACAAATGTTGGCACCAGTTTCGCTCAGTTTTGTGTAATATTATCATGTAGGAGGTACTACTTTGGTCAATTTTGGTACGTTGTCTTGTTAAAAAAAAGACTGGAAAGTTCAGAAGTACCCGGCGTTCAAAGTGGTCGCGGAAGTGGTTTCTAAAAAGGCAGAGCTTTCCCCATATTAGATTACTGCGTGATTTCCCTGATGAACCTAATGATTGGCGGAATTACTTGAGAATGGACATAGACACATATACTTATTTACTGGAATTAGTGACACCGCATATCATTAAACAACAAAATGAATCGGAAAACGGCGCTACCGTCTGCATGTTCCGACTTGTCCCCACAGTTCACGGATATCTATGTCCCCTTAGCTCAGTTATCGCTGATACTGGGCCGTCTTGTGCCGGATTCAAAACTGCGCACTTTTCCAATCTGCACGCGACGTTTTATCTGCAACGTGTTGAACTGCGCAGACAAAATTCTTAGCAAAACGTAGCGTCTGGACCCTTAATACTAGGCGGTCATTACAAAGTGGAGAATGAAACTCTTAGAATCAAAGTTTAAGATATGTTAAACCTAAGTAGATTTAATGATCATGTTGGTAGTGGGCGAATCGGACATACATGTAAATTTGATAAACTGAGAACATGTGCGTTCGTTGCAAATCGGACTCTGCAGGTACACTGACAAAGCTAGGCTGTTGAAGAACTGGGCCTAATCTATTTATAACAAAGGATTATTATGGGTTTGTACGAATGACACAGTTTTCGGTGCTATGTATACAGGACGCCGGGCGTAAATGGGTTACTGATGACCAATATTGAGAACTTAGTTACCCGTGCAGAAACATATTTGGATATAGTCCATTAATGACTTAGCTATATGCTATACATTGTTATAGCCACTCGTACTAGGTTTCGCCTCCAAAAGTCACATTAAGAGGACATAAAGCGTCGTCGATTGGCTGGTAAGATTACGACCAAACTGACATAGCTTGTATTGTATTTCAGACGAGTGCGCTGCTTCACATTGTTGAACTCCATTGTTGAAGTGCCTGCCATAAGTTACGGCTCAAGGTGTCCATAGTTCCACGAACAAAGATAAAATAAAATGAAATCTCTCCCACTAGATTCACCGTAGTTAGAATGACTGGTAAAATCTTAGATATTAAGATAACTTGATATAACCACATGCAAGAATAAAAAGCAAAAGTTTCAGAAATCAGTGGTTTGACCTCCAACACTGCGGAAAGCTTGTACCAGTTCGGTTGACGTTAGGTTATGCTGGTTCTTAACCCTTTCGGTACTAACGGCATCTTCAGATGCCCCAACCTATTAACAGTTTTAGTACAGGCGGTCTCTTCAGATACCCTGACCCATTAACCGTTTTGGTACTGACGGCATCGTCAGATGCCCCAACCTATTAACCGTTTTAGTACAGGCAGGGTCTCTTCAGATACCCTGGCCCATTAACCGTTTTGGTACTGACGGCATCGTCAGATGCCCCAACCTATTAACCGTTTTAGTACAGGCAGGGTCTTTTCAGATACCCTGGCCCATTAACCGGTTCGGTATTGACGGTATCTTCACACACCCGATAGATAGACCATTTCGGTATTGGCCGTATCTTCTGATACCACAACCTCTTAACCCTTTCAGTACCGACAGTGCCCCGAAGTGTCTGCACATACCGTTAGAGGCGACAGGGAGGGCCCATACTGTACATGAACCATCATATTTTTGTAGGAATATCATTAACTGAAAGTGGACCCTGAAATTCACGTGCTTGGCCGGTAAAGGGTGCGCCCTACACGAGCCAAGTACTACGCCGATTCCTCGTAGTCATAAGATTACTTGAAGCGTCACACCTGCAGTGCACTCGTTTGTCCTTTATAAAATTAAAATGCACCTCAGAACAGACATGAAGCAAGCAAATGGCCCCGAAGACTGTCACAGATTGAAGCCACTCATCAAATTATTATCTAAAGATAGATGTTTTCGTTTTTCTATCGTGTTACTTACAGTCTTGACGTTTGTGAGCAAAACTATTATACCTTAACGCATTCATTACAAAAAGTGTTAAATAAAAGTTTAACATGATCAATATTGGGTTATGTTACCTCGCTGCAAAGTTTCTTTCTCCTCTTAGGAAAAACAAAAACAGGAGAAAAAATTCGTTGCGCAGAGTAATACAGACTGGTTAAAATGGGGATGACACAAGGTAGGTAGCTTCACCAATTTTACGGAGAAAAATAAGTCATTAGGCACCAACCAGTCCAGAGCAGACTCCAGTCCAGCAGCTCTAAGTGCGACGGGCAAGGCTAATGCAATAGCAATTTTTTTCTCTTCACTGGTGACAAAGTTAGACCACCAACTAATCTCAGTAGATCTCAAGAAAAATCGTCCCTCGGATCCGGTCGAGCTCCAAACTTGTTTCGAAGAACAACAAGACATGCTATATTGAAACCTTTGCGGGAAAGCGCTGCTGGTGTCTATGGGAGGACGACTTGAAGTCAGTACGATGACGATAGCGAAATATGAATGAATTGAGAGGCTCTTTGGGCGAGCTGAAGTAATAATAATGCACCCTATGAGTGGACGACTGTGACAAAATATTTCCGAAAGTATTTCTGCGATACATACGTAAGACGGTAAACAGTTGATCTATACACAGGTGGAATTTTTCCAGACATAAAGTTTGGGCAAACGATTGAGAGAAAAAAAAAAAAATTCATCGGAAAGCAGGCATAGGCAACACAAATTCAACCACTAGGGGAGGAATAGGAAATATATATACTTTTTCATTAATGACTGTATTAAGAATACTGTCTTACATACGAGACTAAACGTCAGTCGAAATCTATAACATGCATTATGCAGTGCACTGTAAAAATTAGTTGTCCCACGGCACAGTAATACACAGTTGCGGTGAGCAAAGTATTGATCCAAAACCAGCACGCTTTCTTGCGCACAGGCGAAATAACTTACGGCTTTTTCGAAGTACAGCACGAAAACTGCACTTCTTCCCCTTGGTACAAGGAAAAACCTACCGGCTTTGGGAAACATTGTTGCCAGCGCTGCCCTGTGGGTGGTGGGTAACTCTTTCCTTTACATATATCAACTTGGTACCTGGATACTATTGATATGCAGAGACTATAACTTCAAGGCTTTTTCAGCTGAAATTCTTGCTACCTAACGATGAATTTTTGAACCAGCGAGTACGATGTTTACATTTGCGAAGTCGTTTGAAGAGGGTCGAGATAGGGGTGGAGAAGATGGAAGGAAGTTACGGTGAAGTAATGATTTGCTACCATTATTGAATGGCGGTGTAGGCCACTATGTAGTAGCTTCATATTTTCCAGAAAGGCAATAATGAAGCAATACGTTCACATTAACACTTACAGAATCCCATAGACAATAGTAAAAAAAGTATTTTAGGCGAATGTATTAAATAGAAAACTACGGGGAAAAGTACACCGGTCTTATAAAGGATTTGTAGCAGCCACGTTGTCACTTTAATAACATATACACACACCTCAGACAATACAAAGACAGCACAGAGCTAGGCAAAAGTCGGACAGAAGCAGGGGAGTGTTTGTACGTAAGCCAGCAGAGGCGCAATGGAAAGCTGTCACCTTGGAAACACAGCCTTTATTTCGCACAGGATAAGTCAGCGTTGCTTCGTCTCTCACATCGGTTACTATAGAGACGAAGCGACATCCGAGTGCTCGCCTGCATTTGGCGCTCCGTCTGAAGCACCGCATTTCCTAAAAATATTTCTATTTTGAGGAAAGCAAAGATGCTAGCTCTGCTGCAATGAAACGAGCCAAGGTTTTTTTTTTTTGATGTTTTGACATATGTATACCTACTGCCGATATCTTCAGATGTTTTGACATATTTATCACAGATATCTTCGGTTGTTTTGACAGACCTACTAGAGATATCTTCGGTTGTTTTGACAGACCCACTACAAATATCCCCGGATGTTTTGACATTCCTACAGCAGATTTCTTTTGTGTTTTGACATACTTATTACAGATATCTTCGAATGTTTGACGTACTTATTATAAATATCTTCAGATGTTTTGACTTACTTACAACAGATATCTTGACATATTTTGGCGTACTTATATATTACAGACATTTACCGATGTTTTGACAAACCTACTACATATATGTTGAACATTTTGACATACCTACTGCAGATATCTTCGGATGCTGAGACATACCAACAACAGATATCTTCAGAGATTTTGACATACGGTACATGCTACAAATATCTTCTGATATTTTTGACCTACTTACTATAACTACATCTTCTGCTATTTTCACCTACTTCTTGTAGATATCTTTGGCTGTTTTGACCAACTTGCTGAAGATATCTTGGTCTGTTTTGACTTAATTACTATGGATATTTTAACCTACTTACCTACTGCAAATATCTGAACCCTAACCCAGAATAAGTGAAATATGTGTGTGTGTGATGCTGTCTCATATACACTGAAAAAGACATACTGGTGTCCTATAGCAAAATCAGCATATATACTGTAGCGTGTACCGTACACTCCAAGGCAGGCATAAACGGTCACTAGCTCTATGGTATGACGCCCAGGTATGGGGCCAATAGCATGGCTTACGTTTCTTCTCAATGTGCAGCTTAAAGTATTTACATGATTTATACTGATGCGTGCAGGACAGCAATACAGCTGAAGAAACACATCTCACTCTCTTTGACTAGAGCGCAGTCAGTAACTATTGCAAGGATTCAGTTGCTGTCAACAAGCAATGCTTACAGCATTGTCGTAAACCACACGGTTGTGCTTAGCTACATCGTAGTACAAAATATCGGTTCACTTTGCACAGCATACTGACTACGAAGTCTAATGAACAGCTAACTGAGCTACCGTATGAACACCGATCAAGCCACGGGACACCTGGCTGGGTATAAAAAAGCAGCCCCTGCAGGAAAAAGCCCGGTAAGGAAAAAAAAAAAAACGAGGAAAAAAGCCCCCGCCTGCCACCCAACGTATGTTTACTACCTCAAGTTATATATTTTACAGTACATTATAGTAAAGTGAATTTTATAGACTATACTAACCTTGCCTACTCTAACCTAATCAATCCTAACCAGTCCTTACCTAACCGAGCCTCAAAATAATTGAACCTAACCTATTCTAACACAATTTATTTATACCTAATCTTACTTAGCCTACATACTGCGGGTCTAATCTGACTTATTCTAGCCCAAGCTATCCTGGTTTAACCTAGCCCTTACGTAGGCCTAACCTAGCCCTAACCTAGCCCTAACCTAGCCCTAACCTAGCCCTAACCTAGCCCTAACCTAGCCCTAACCTAGCCCTAACCTAGCCCTAACCTAGCCCTAACCTAGCCCTAACCTAGCCCTTTCCCTAACCTAACCTAGCCCTATCCCTAACCTAACCTAGCCCTATCCCTAACCTAACCTAGCCCTAGCCCTATCCCTAACCTAACCTAGCCCTATCCCTAACCTAACCTAGCCCTATCCCTAACCTATCCCTATCCCTAACCTAACCTATCCCTAGCCCTATCCCTAACCTAACCTAGCCCTATCCCTAACCTAACCTAGCCCTATCCGTAACTTAACCTAACCCTATCCCTAACCTAACCTAGCCCTATCCCTAACCTAACCTAGCCCTATCCCTAACCTAACCTATCCCTATCCCTAACCTAACCTAGCCCTATCCGTAACCTAACCTAGCCCTATCCCTAACCTAACCTAGCCCTATCCCTAACCTAACCCTATCCCTAACCTAACCTAACCTAGCCCTATCCCTAACC